>JAVLUX010000012.1:3300000-3550000 GCA_032164185.1 Moxostoma hubbsi
CAGTAATGCATCAAACAGATGAGAACAATGAATTCACAAGGACACTCTTTCACCAATTTAAACGAATAAAATTGAAATGAATCCAAGTTTAATCATATTTTTTTAGTTAAATAAATAATTTAAAATTAATGGATTTTTATTATGAAATTTAAATGTATAAATGTGAAAAAATAGGCACAAATATTTGTATTCCAGAAGAGATCATTGGTAGACCGGTTATCCACTGGTATAAATGCTAGAAAAACATCAAAGATCTGCATATTTAATGTGGAAAACTGAATTCACATAATTACCACGAGTTTGTTTTTTCTTCTGTACGGTTAGAACTAACAATGACACAACAACCAGAATCAAAAACAAAAACTCAAACATGATAATCACGAAGAAACCCGAAAATACAGAGAGCAAAATAAAAGACAAATCACATAAAACAGAGAGAATGTGATAATTAGGATCTGTCAAAATTAAATGTAGGACTTTATATCAAAACTGAGTCACATTGGTCCAGAAAATAACAACAATACCTGTGGTGTCAGCAGTTGAATTCAATGAGAAATCAGTTTGTGTGATTTCTGTGATCTGCGGCACTACGACAGATGATGAAGATGACGATGAAGAAGAAAAAGATGATGAAGATGAAGAAGATGATGATGAAGATGATGTGATTATGAAGATGATGTGATTATGAAGATGATGATGCTGATGAAGATGGTGATGAAGAATATGATGATGATGATGATGAATATGATGTGATGATGAAAATGATGCTGACGCTGATGAAGATGGTGATGAAGATTATGCTGATGCTGATGATGAAGATGATGATACAAATGACGATGATAATGATGAAGATGATGAATATGAAGTGATAATGAATATGATGATGATGATGATGATGAAGATGAACTGAAGATGATGATGGTGAATATGCTGATGATGATGAAGATTATGCTGATAATGATGATGATGATGATAATGAAGATGGTGAAGATGATGACGATGATGAATATGATGAATATGATGAAGCTGACGAAGATGATGATGAAGCTGATGATGATGTTGAAGCTGATGATGAAGATGATGATTATGAAGATCATCTTTCAGATATTGAGTTCCTCTTTCTCAACCTCAAAATGCTGCTGAAGTTTTTCACACATTCTCAACTCAGAACTCATGTTTGCAGACACACACACACACACACACACACACACACACACACACACACACACACACACAGAAATATAAATCACAAACCTGCATGTGCAACTCATGCTACTAGATTTCTAGATGATCGTTATGTTTAATAATATTCAGTGAAAATCATCTTTACTCACCAGTAACAGTGAGCCGGACTCGTGTAATGAAGCTCTTGTATTGTTGATGAGGTTGAACTCCACACCAGTATTCTGCTGAATTGTGTTCAGTCACATTACTGATGCTGACCGTCAGAACTCGATTCATTCTGTCATCATACAGCTGCAACTGTCTCTCTCGTGTCCATCTTCTGCTCTCATTCACAGATGTCTCATGAGCACATATATCATCTCCAGATCAGCTTAATAAATGATCTTATCTCTAATTTGTTGATTTGGTTCAACTTTATCGGCATTACACGGTTTTGAAGCTTTCAATGTGTGTTTGGTTGTGTTTTGGTTTCATGTTAAAGTTTTCTTCTTGAACTCCTGAAGGTGAGAAAGATACCCACTTCTTTGGATGTTCTACTACATGTACAGAAACTCTTTCATTTTTAAATGGTTTGAATTCGAGTTTTGAGTTCATCAATCTCCTGTGCTAGTTTTGCTAACCATGTATGTGCATGATGGTCGCACGTGCTGAGGCGCATTATCAGAGTATACATGCAAATCAAATCATTTTTTTCATGTGTGACAGTTGGTAATTCTAAAGGAAATGTGTTAAAGAAAAGTGTATGTATTTAGTTTATTAATGCTGATGTACAGCCATTCAATATATGCAAAGAGTCAATATTTACAGTGTTAACCCTTGTTCTTCATAACCTCTGCAATTCACTCTGGCATGCTGGATATCAGCTTCTGGACCAAATCCTGACTGATGGCGATCCATTCTTGCCTTATTAGTGCTCGGATTTGATCGCAATTTGTGGGCTTTGGTTTGTCCACTGCACACTTTTGAGGATTGACCACATGTTCTCTATGGGATTAATATCTACGGATCCAAAATTTAAATGTAATGATCTCCGAGCCACTTCATTATCACTCTTGTCATGTGACATGGTGCTCCATCATGCTGGAAAATGCACGGATCATCACCAAATTGCTCCTGGATCGTTGGGAGAAGTTGCTCTTGCAGGATGTTTTGATCCCATTCTTTATTCATGGCAGTGTTTTTGGGCAGAATTGTGAGAGCCCACTCCCTGTGATGAAAAGCAACTCCACACATGGATGGTCTCAGGATGCTTCACTGTTGGCACGACACAGGACTCATGGTAGCGTTCACCTTTTCCTCTCCAGACTATCGATTTTCCAGGTGTCCCAAACAGTCTGAAGGGGAAATAACTTTGCACCAGTCTTCTGCTGTCCAATCCTTGTACTTCCTGCAGAATTTCTGTCTGTCTACTTGGAGAGAATTGGATTCTTTTCTGCCCTTCTTGACACCAGGCCATTGTCCAAAAGTCTTCGTCTTGCACAGTGAGATGCACTCACACCAACCTGCTGCAAATATTGAGTAAGTTCTGCACTGTGGTGACACAATTCCGTAGCTGACTCCTCAGGTGGAGATGGTTCTGGCGCTTGCTGGGCACTCTGGGACATCCCGAAGCCTTCTTCACTGCAGTTGAACCTCTCTCCTTGAAGTTCTTGAAGATCTGGTAAATGGTTCTTTCATGTCCTTGCATGTGAGGCCATTTTGATGCAAATCGATGATGGCTGCACATCTTTCTTTAGAGGTAACCATTGCTAACAAGAACACAATGATTGGAAGCACTTCTTCCCTCCTTCTATAGCAATCAGTCTGCCCTTATAAACACTTTCCCAGGTGCTGCTGATATGATTAGTGAAATGATGTTAAGCTGGTCATTTTGTGCCAGGGCCAAAAACAGTTAAATTTGTTTTTTTGTAATAAAGTAAATTTTTTTAGCCAATGAAGCTTTTTGCAATTATTTAAAATGCATCTTATCACTCTGCACTATAATCTAGAAACAATGTGAATCAACACCACAACAACTGAAGCAGACAACTTTGCAAAACACAAAATGTATATCACTGCCAATACTTTTGGCCACGGCTGTAGAGAGTGAGTACATATGTATTCATTTTAAATGTTTTAAGTATACAACAAGACAGTTATTGAAATGTTGAGGGTTATTGTTGTTGAAATGATAATTAATTGTGACTCCACCTTGTCTTTTGCAAGGTTGGGTTTTTTTTGTTTGTGGTCTTTTCCGATATACAGTGGAGGCCAAAATTATTGCCACCCTTGGTAAATATGAGCAAAAAAATCTGCATTTTTTATCCTTTTGATCTTTCATTAAAAAAAATCACAAAAAACTGACATTTAATTGAAGTAAAACAATTGAAAGTGGGGAAATATCTCATTATTAAATAAATATATTTTCTCCAAAACATGTTGGCCACAATTATTAGCACCCCTAGAAACTCTTATGAGTAAAATATATCTGAATCATATTCCCATTCATATTTTACATTTTTAGTGCAACTGGGTGACTAGGAACACGAAATTGTTCAGCCATGACTGGTATAAATACACATAGGCCAAATTCCCTTAATCATCAATCACTGCGGGTTAAACTAAAGAAAATAGTTCTGATGTGCGGCAAATGTTGTTCAGCTTCACAAAATTGTAAGTGGCTATAAGAAAATAGCCAAAGAATTGAAAATGCCCATTTCCACCAGCAGGGTGGAATCAGTTCCAATCAACTTGAGATCTTAAGAATCAGCCTGGAAGAGGACATGTGTCTATATTGTCTCCATGCACATTGAGGAGGATGGTTCAAGTGAACAAATAATCTCCAAGGATCACAGCTGGAGAATTTTAGAAATTAGTTGGGTCTTGAGGTCAAAAAGTCCCCCAAAAAATATCAGACATCACCTACATCACCACAAGTTGTTTGGGAGGGTTTCAAGAAAAAAAGCCTCTGCTCTTATCAAACAACAAACTCAAGCATCTTCAGTTTGCCAGACACTACTGGAACTTCAAATGGGACAGGATTCTATGGTCAGATGAAACAAAAAAAAGAGCTTTATGGCAGCAAACACCAGAGATGTGTTTGGCGTTCACAGAGATAAAAGATAAATATCAAAACCTGGCTACCTCTGCCTGAAAGCAAAAACGGGCCATGGATTTATCTTCCAGCAGGACAACAATTCAAAACAAACCTTCAAATCGACAAAAAAATGGTTCACTGACCACAAAATAAAGGTTCCCCTGACCTAAACCCCATAGAAAATGTTTGTGGTGAACTGAAGAGGAGAGTCCACCAACATAGACCTCTGAATTTGAAGGATCTGTAGAGATTTTGTATGGAGGAATGGTCTCAGATCCCTTGTTATGTGTTCTCCAATCTCATTAGGCATTATAGGAGAAGAATCAGAGATGACAAAGGGAGGTTGCAAGAAATATTGAATTAAAGGGTGCCAATAATTATGGCCAATACATTTTTAATAATGAGATTTTTCCCATTTCAATTGTTTTACTTCAGTTAAAAGTTTGATTTTTTATGCTTTCTTTAATTCCTGTGACATCGGATGATGATTCCCCTGGAGAAATTCTGGTTTTAAATTGTTCCTGTTAACAAGTAAAGAGTGTTCAACTCTTTGGCTCGCCAACTTTGTGTTACGCATGGCATGGTGTGAGTGTAGATCACCCTGCGGCTCGTGACTTGATGAGATTTAATGCAGAAGGATACACTTTCCAATGTCTCGTACCAGATATCAGAAAGCCATGTTCTCTCAGTTGCAAACAATGTCTCCTGAGAGAACAAGGTCTTCTGATATCTGGTCACAAGCTGCAGGGTGATCTACACACACGACTATGAACAAACAGGAAATAGTCATGAGTTGAGTAGAAAGTACATTTAAAGTAATTACTAATGCAATTACATTTTTTGATAAAGTAATCAGAGAATTTATCCGGTAACCATTTTATTATTTATTTGTAGTGGACTACATTTTGAAGTAATCCACTGAAAAACAATTACTGGACTACTCAAACAGTTTCATACATGGCTAAATACAGCAGAAATATTTCGAAAACTATTATAACTATTATGTCATTAAATATATTTATGCTTAATTGATCTTGATATTTTACTAAGCAAAGAGACGGGGACAAGCAGCTGTTGTATGAAGCCAAACATGAGACATCTGACATAAACTAATGCCCAACTCACCAGTAATTACATATTTCATCTCTAATTCACTCATGAAGCCAAATAATTCTACACACATTCTACACTAGATATTTTCAGCTGTCAGGTGCTCAAACATTGGCCTGATTGACAGTTGCATATTCACTGTAATCCTGATTATTACTAAAACTCATGTGATCAACACATTCAGATATGTTGTGAAAGTTCACTGCTGCATAATTCAGATCATCAGTAGATGTGATACAGCACTGACTGTCTCTACTGGGATGTTCAACTGTAGAGTAAAGAGCGTTTGTATAATCAGAGGGGTTTGAGAGGATTTGTGCAGTATTGGAGTCAGAAGATCTTCCTGTATCTGAATCAATGTGAAATCTGATGTCTTTAATCTCCTCGTAATCACAAACTGTTTGACGAACCTGAGAATAAAAAGAGATGATGTCAAAATCTTTAGAGATCTTCAGTTCAGGATGGAAGTCATTAGAATTTATTCTCATTATTGATGTAAATAAAGGTAACAATTGTACTAACAGCTTCATTCTGTCCTGGTCTAACGTGAGATCCTTTGGATGAGGAATCAGCACCTGTGAAATCAAACCATATTCATCAAATCTCTGTTTCTTTGTCTTCCATCATCAAATATCTGTATTTATCTCATGTCTACATGTAGCCTGTAGGAGGTCCCAAAATCATCTCATGAACATCTCGGATCTCAATGAGGGATTCGGGTGTTGTAACAGGATGAATGTGGAGAAAAGAGAAACAAATGATTTGTGTTTCACACACTATAAAAACAGAGTTTTCTGAAGCTTCACCTCGAGTCTGATGTCTCTTATAGAGAGTCACTGTCAGTAATAAAAGTCCAATGATGATCAGAACCAGAACAACAGACAGACTGATGATCAGAGATGAGCCTGAAAATACACAGATCAAATCATCAGAAATTCAGCAACTGATTTTCAGATTCATATTTGAGTGTCGTCATCATGCACACGCTTGAAAACATGCTCAATATATATTGTTAACAAGAGGATACCTATTGATGTGATCTCAGATGGCAAAGACTGGGAAACTGGTGATGATGATGTTTGAAAGTTTTTCTCTAACACAAGGAAAGACATTGACATCAACACTTAAACTGTTTTCTGACACACAGAACTTCACTTCTCTTTTCCTGATCTGAGAGCTGCTGATGTTTTTCACACAATAGTGATGTTTTCTCACACACAGCATCATATTTACAAAAGCACAAACTGTCAGAAATCATTGAAATAGTGAATATGACAGAGTTTCTAGAACATGTTTCAGCAGGTTTAACATCAGTTCTCACCAGTAACAGTGAGCCGGACTCGTGTAATGAAGCTCTTGTATTGTTGATGAGGTTGAACTCCACACCAGTATTCTGCTGAATTGTGTTCAGTCACATTACTGATGCTGACCGTCAGAACTCGATTCATTCTGTCATCATACAGCTGCAACTGTCTCTCTCGTGTCCATCTTCTGTCTTCTGTCACAGATGTCTCATGAGCACATATATCATCTCCAGATCTTCTGCACACAAACTTACTGTCACTCCTGTGAGATTGTGAGTATCTGCAGCTGATGTTCACAGATTCTCCTGAAGCAGCTGATAAACTGATGAACTTCTCACAACAACCATCTGTTAAACATTCAATAAAGTGCATCATTGAATCAGTAAGAATTAAATACATTTCACAAATGTTGCCAGCTAAACATAAATGAGAAGATCTCAAGATTTTCAATGTATTCCCAGAATGAATTATTGTTCACATTAAGTAAGCTGCGCACCCTAGTCAATGTTTAGTGGAAGTATGATGATATTGTGGACATGTCGTGGATTTAAGAGTTTTGAGTTACTCACCTTCTATAACATTCAGATTCACATCTGTGTATAAATCTCCTTTCGAAGGGATATCTGTCCCACAATAGTATGTGTCAGAATCATTTTCATTCAGATCTCTGATGATCACAGTGAAGACTGCTGCTCTTGTGTCGTCATACAGAGAAAATCTTCCTTCATGTTTCCATTCATCTTTAATAGCAGCCCTGATGAGATCTTTGCACTTTGACCACTGACCTCTACAAAAATACTTTGGATTTTGTGTTTTTCCTTCATTATATCTGCATGTGATGATGACTCCACCTCCTGAATATCCTGTCACACTGATGGACATCACAGCACCTGACAGAACAAACCAGCATTTGAATAAAACACTTTGACATACTGTTAAACTGAATATAAAGAGTCTCTTCCTGTAACGTGTGTAGTTTCTGCTCAGTGTTTCCTCTCATGAGTTCTAGTTCTTCTGTGATTGTTGGATCAGAACATGATCAGATTCTTACCAGGAATCATCAGCAGAGTCAAAGTCAAGATCGTGTTCATTCTTCTCTCTTATTTGTATGTTCAGTTCTTCTTTATAGCTGTGTTTAGTGTGATGTTTCCCACTGCACGAACGGCTGAATGAACTTCCTCTTCCTCAGTCTTCTGCTTTTTCTCATATTTTGTTGTTCAGAATTATGCTGATGCAATGTAGAGGTAAATCTTTTAAATAAAATCAGAATGTTTTTTTTTTTTAATAGTCATATTTGATGTTATTTCTCAGATGAAGTGTTGCTTTTGAATGAAACACTATTCCCATTAACGTCAAGAGGGAGATTAACAAACCTCTCTCACACAACATTACTTCCCTTTTCTCGTAAACATGCGGATGTTACTAACATCCACCTTATCTATCCATTATGACTGTTTGTCTGCACAAGCCCTGACTTCTGCAGGTCTGCCGTGGCTAAATTTAGCATCGCAAACTACAGAACACTCACACTATACAACACATTTCATCATTCTGCTCGTAATATTAAAGTAACTGATTTAATGAAATATTTGACATTTATTGATTTGGCAGACGTGCTTATTCAAAGCAACTTAGCATTGAGGAAAAACACAGTCAATGTTTAACAAAGGAGAAGTGTAACAATACCAAATTTCAACAGTAAACTAGACTTGCACTTACCAATAACTAAAGGTTCACCTTTACTATCACCAATACTAAAGAGCTCTTTTGGTCATAGTAAAGACACCTGAGAAGATACAATAATGCATCAGGTCTATACATTCTTAAAAACTTTAAAATACTGTAAATTCTAGTGGTAAACTACATACCTCACCTTTTCTCATGTGTAAAAGTTCTGACAGTTCAAACAAGGTTATGGTGATCTACTGCAATACACGTCATTTACATTTACGCATTTGGCAGACACTTTTATCCAAAGTGACTTTCAGTGCACTTATTACAGGGACAATCCCTGGAGTTGCTCAAGGACACAATGGTGGTGGCTGTGGGAATTGAACCAGCAACCTTCTGCTTACCAGTTCAGTGCTTTAGCCCACTACGCCACCAACACTCTGTGGCGTGGAGCTCCTTTGATGCGGATGTTTTCACTGTTACAGGACGAATGTCAAGACTAGATTCTAACCAGGATCAGATAGAGTGAGAAAAGGAGGATTCTCCTCCTCTTCATGCTGATCTCACATTAGAATCATTAAAAGCTCTGATCTGAACTCTAGTTTTACTCTAGTCATTCTGTTGTGACTCTCAAAATGTACCCTTTGTCTCAAAGTTGTTTTTATCCCTCTCTGAATCACAGTCAAGTTTATTTCCTGGTTACTCTCAGGTCTCTTTTGGTTGTTAAAGCACAGACTTTTCCTGTAAGTCAATGTAATATAAAGGAAGCTGCCTGGCAATAAATATAAATGTATCTTTATTGAGCTGGATGTTTAAGTAAAGTCAACTGATAAGACATGAGACGCTCTCTGCATTTCACATACAGTAGATAAACAAACAATACACAAATACATTATTTAATCAGTATAGAAAAACGTATACTTATTATGGATAATATTTGACTGGTTATTTTACATTGTGGAACAAACACCGAAATAAAGTCAGGAACATATAGAATACAGTATCTTTCAACAACAAATTTCAAATGCAATTAATTCACTAAACTCACAATAAATATACAAAAATTGAAGAACAGCGTTCTCAGGTAACCCCAGTGATCTATCCACCTTTATCATGAACGCGGAGGTTTTCCATGATTCATAACGGAGGTCTGTTTTCATTTTCTGGTCTCAAGTGTTTTTACTCTCATTGGTGAATGTGTAAAGTGTATGTAAAGTGTATGTTTAGCATAATGAATTTGTAAAAATTGGCAAATAAAAAATAAATAAACATATGGCTTCATCCAGTCGTGACGACTGTCTTTTGAGTGGGTAGGTGTCATGTATCGATGGAGTTCATGAACAACTTCGAGTTGTTGCAACAGCCCAAAACTGCATAAGTTGAGCAAATTTTTCCCCAATTAACACTTAAATGGTTGTGTTCTCCATGTTGATTGCTTGTTTAAGTAGTTTTTACATTGATTCTTATGGAGACCGGAACAAAATACAGAATGGCACTGCCAAGTGTTTGCCCTAGAAAACTGTGGATTCTACCTGTGCAACGAGGTAATATGTATCATTGACAATATTGAAGTCATTGAAACCAGGTCTCTATGGTTGAGTAGATCATTGGATCAGCTGGTCTCTCTGCGGTGGAGTAGATCATTGAATCAGGTCTCTCCGCAGAGGAATATATAATGATGGTATTGTGTATGTTTTTGTTCTGCAGCTCCCCGATTTTACGATATTCTTGATCATCGTTTTCGTAGATGTGCTGCAAGAGAATTTGTTACAGTACAACATTACACATTACAAATGTAAACATTTCAACTAGGTTTGTTATCACCCTGCTGAAAATACCAAAAAAAGCTTGCCACCAGTAAATGTTGTGTTTTAGATGCTCAGACAACATCATGGGATGCTGGTGTGCTGGTGTAACAATCTTAACCAGAAAGATAGTTCCAGAGTGTCTGTGCTGGCTGAGCAGCTTCACCAGCTTTAAACAGCGCTTGCCAGCAGTGAATGAGCTTTAAAGGAGCCATGACTTGAGAAACCAAATTTTCCATGATCTTTTGACATATAAGAGGTCATTGTACTATAAAAACATACTGTAAGTTTCAGAATTGAAAATGGCCATGTATTTAAGGAGGCTCTAGAAATAGGCCGTATGAAATTTTTGGAACTTGTGACGTCACAAGAATCAAATACATCTGCGTAGGACTGCCTCTTCAGCAAGACATCAACATCTAGTTTTCGTCATTCTGGATTTAAATGAACAGCTTTGACTGTTATCATTCATCTCGCGGCGCTTTTAAAAAAATGCAATGTCTGGACCTATGTCTGGAATGCTAGTCTTTTGAACACATGCACTATATAGACGTCTTTGATCTTTTGATGTATTTTTGGCGATGTGTGCGGCGTTTTAAGAGCAGTACAAGCACAACTATTAAAAACATGTCTCATTCTGCTGCAGCTACTGATTGGGGAAACACATGCCGGTGTTGATCCTGTGAAGACCAGCATACTCTCTTTTGGCCTGTGGAATCACACAAGATCAACATGGACTGTTTTACATTTGCTTGTTCAGAAAGATTGCTTGTGAACCAGTCGCAATATGATTCAAGCTTTGCAAAGGACCTGTCATTGAAAGAGGTGGAAGTTAATACACTATTGGACTGCAAAAACACAAGCAAGCAGTTTCATTCATGAATATTTCATATGTCATGAATGTTTGATGGTTTACGATGCTGCTTGAAATTTAGTTTTTCAATATTGTGTGGATTTTGTTCATTTTATTCCGTTTGAGTTTCAAATATGTCTGTATTGGAAGAGCTGCATGATGTTAGCTATTCAGAACAGTGGGCGTTTACATTGAAGTCTTAAAGGCCCAGAGAGCTTGAAACTGAGCTTTTCAGACAGAGAGCCAGAGACAGGGTGGAAAATGATTATATATATGACTAAATTATTACTTTTTTAGTGCAAAACAATAAATAAATAAACTAACATTATAAGTGGATCTCAGTGAAGATAAAAAAATAGTAAAAAAGAGTATGTCATGGCCAATTTAAGGGAATAGTTCACCACAAAAATTATAATCAATCAAACTCATATGACTTTCTATCTTCTGTGGAACACAAACAAAGATGTTTTGATGGAGAAGTGATGTGTTTATATCCATACAATACGTCAATGTGGTCCAAAACTTTCAATCACAAACAAGGCAGCATCAAGGTAATCGATGTGACTCAAGTGGTTTAATCTATTTCCTTAAATTTGCTTTCGGAGCCAAACGGACCAGTGTCAAGTGCAAGGAAGTGTAATCGAGCTTCAAATCATGATTGCACCAAGGAGACTGCAGATTTCAAGATTTATAGTGAAAAAGGAGTTACATTTTGGTCCGTTTCTCACCCAAAACTGATCATATCGCTTTAGAAGACATTAAACGACTGGAGACGTATGGATTACACTTATGTCTGCCTTTATGGAACTTGAAAGTTTTTGAACTCAATAACTTGCATTGCATGGAAATAAACACATCATACAGCAATCAAAATATCCACAGTAGAAAGAAAGTCATATGAGTTGGAGAAGACATAACGGTGTGTAAATGATGAGAGAACTGTCATTTTTGGGTGAACTGCCCCTTTAACCAGCATTGAAATTCAAGATGGTGTTTCAGCAGAGCGGCCTTAGATCTGGTCACAAATATCACCTCATCATACACTTACCTCTACAGCACTGTCTGGTCCACCGTCTCCTTTAAATAATCCTTCATGTATAAGCTTTATAAATGGTAACGAAAGAAAGGAAGAACTGACCTGTTGAGGAAGGAGTCTGATCTGTGGGTGTGATCTTGTTGGTTTGTGGATTCAGTGGTGAAATACTGATGGTGGATGGTGTGTTTTCTGAAAAAGGGTTGGTGGTTGGTACCTCATTGGTTTTTGTATCTGAATGGTGAGTGGTAAGATTACTTGACGTCAGTTGTTCTAAATATACGCTAGGACTGAGTTGTCTGAGAACACTGCGACCCTTCAATAAAATAACTGTAACAGAAGGACTTTTGTGACTTATTATACTCAAGATCAGGGTTAAGATTTGAGAGAATCTCTCGTCTTTAGCTGGAGATCCAGATTCAATGATGATGTTTTTATTTATAACTGTACACTTTCCTTTGCATAAATACTTTGAATTTGTTTGATATATAGCTGCATAGGGACAACTGATGTCAACTCTCTTTCCCCTGAATCCAGATATTGTAGATGACAAACCTACAACAGCTGAACAAGAAAGAAAACAAACCACACATACTGTAAACTTGTGAGCAAGAAGTTGCAAATATTAGCCAAAAGTATAAGAGTTCTGATCTTGCAATAATAATAATAATAATAATAATAATAATAATAATAATAATACAGTATATACCTTACATTTAGGAAATCAAGGAAAACATAAAACTCTCACCTTACAAGTGACCACAGAATCTTAAACTCACCTGTTACCATGCAAGTACAGAAGACCAGGAGGTTCCACATGGGGAAATTTTAGAGTCACTTCACTTAAATAAAAACTACAAACTGCAGGAAAGTAGAAAGCAGTCTCACTTAAAGCTAAACACTTTGTGTGACTTACTTTACTCTTTAGCTTCTGTACTGAGTATATTTGTGTGCTGTCAGCAAGTAGTGTTGAAGATTTACTTCCTCTTCTCTCTCGCTTTGGCCACATCCACAAATCCACATTCATACAGCTGGTCTCTTCATAAAGCACATTTACTCTGACAAGTCGCACATTCTGTGCACATATTTTTTGATCACAACAACACTAGCACAATATTAACACAATATAATAAACATCTATCTATGTATTTAGCATAACAGTTACTGTTAGTATGATTATGGAAATACTGTATGTATCAACTGCATGTGCTCAAGACTGAAAATTCAGCTGTCAAGTAAATATATTTGACAACAGTATGGCACCGATTAATGCTAAAAACATATATTAATCTACCTCTAAAGTTTATTACATGATTCTCTGGAATTCTCGATTCTGGTGGGTCCCATGAGGACTCTTATTTTGAAATGACAGACACTTGGCTCTATTGCAATGCTCTATAATGTATATAAGTAGGCTATTTACCAAATTAAGCTTTTTAAAACCCATATATTAACCAGATGAAGGGTTTTGTATAAGTATTTGTAAACAATAAAGTGATATTTCTATTGAAAATCATCTTTCCTATTTCACATATCACCCTGAGATCTAAAAATACAATTCAACACAAATCAATATTTCATGTCCATTTATTTATTTGGCAAGTAGTCATTTAATAAGTGGGATCATGACGAGTCTGATGGACATTTTCGCAATATAAACACCAACAGAACTCAAACCTGAAATCAACATGCAAAACCTGTGTAAAGCAGTTCATTGGAAAGGAGGAGGTGAGAACCGGCTTGACAATATAAATTATATTTTAATTATGAACGAAAGACAAAAAACACACACATATGATGGACATGTCCATAAATTATGTCTCTCTCTCGCTCTCTCTCTCTCTCTCTCGCACCATCGTCTGCAGTCGGCCTTTATCCCTCTCGGAGGCTTGATTAGCCTAATACGGGACCAGGTGTGTAGGAGCACGACCCGGCTCCGCCCTCCGCCCTGCCACAGTCTGCTAGAAAAAACATATTTGTGCAACTGGACATTTGAGTCCAGAGTTTGACTCCCCCGTGTGACAACATGCCCCAGTCTCACCTAAATTATGTTGAGTCTGAAGGGCAATTACAGATTTTGTGTAGTTGTTTACAAGGATTGTGTGGTCAGTGTGCAGTTCGATTAATAATGTGATAGACTGACTGTTGACTAGGATCTATTGTAAGACACTGATACACATGACTGCTTCTACTGGCGTCCAGTTCTCGATCAGTTGTTGCCGGGGCAACATTTACGTAGTTGGAATCTCTATTAGGATCAGCCATGTTTCCTGGTTCTGTGTTTGTTGGTCTCTGAATCTCCATTGTAGCAGAAACTTTAGCGTTATCAGCTGTGGGTGAATCTGGAAGGACTGTGAGGGTCACGTTCTCATATTCCATCTGAAAATGGGAAGAAATGTCTGCTTCATCATCATCATCATCACCTCTGTGCCATTTGTCAAGAAAATGAACCTTGATTGTGTTACTTAAAGGTGAAAATGTTTGGATAATAAAACATTTTCTCCTACACCATCTTAATATGCGAAGACAACTACAAGCAAAGTCTTTTAAGCAGGTGAGTTCACTCGATGGCCATCTTTAGAATGCTCTCGGGCAGCTATTTCTCTATGTAAACAAGAAGAATGTAAGTGCAGCTCCTATCTGTTTGAATTGGGAAAGACCGAAATCTCCAAAATGGTGGGTCAAATTTACGAACAAACAACACCGTCCTACTATCGAAATACTGCTCTGTTTGTTTGAGCAACCCAAAACAACATTGGTTCAACCAATGGCATGAGTGTTTTTGAACCCATTTTGCAATTAGTTTTGGTGATGCTAGTGTCACAGAAATTACACCCTCCACCTTTTAGTAGATCTACAGTTCATGATGTAAATTATTTGATGAAGATGTTCAATAAATGTAAATTAAGCTACATGCAGTTAATCCTGACTTACCAATTCTCCTTTTCTAAATGCCGGATGAATCCGTTCAGTGGAGGAGATGTGTGATTGTGGATCTGTGTAATTGAGTAAATGTTACATTAGTGTTCCACTGCTCATTTAAAAAACTTTCTGTAATTTAATCCTGTCTTCAACCATGTCACGAACGACCAGTAGTCTTTGGCTGTCATATCAAAATACATTAGAATATTTCAATGTGACCTCTCAAGACAGACATTGTTGTTCAGTGTCACTTAAATGCTAAAGCTACATGTTAAAACATCACAAACATGATTGCTATTTCTTACAGTATGTTGAAGAATATTACCAGTCTGCTTTTTCTTTCGTACAACCACTATAACCAAAGGAAGAACAATCAAGACCACAGCCAAAACCACAGTAGTCATGATGATCAAAAATGAATCTGGAAATACAAAAACAAGATCAAAATCAGATTATTCTGACCTGTGAAAACTGAATATCATGTAACATGACTACATCAGAAATCTTGAGTAAACAACTGACATAGTACAGTTGGTGGCCTGAGGACGATTGCACACAAAAAAAGAGAAACAAATAAAAAGGAACAACTGTTTCTCATCCCTTTGATAGACGCCCTTCTCCGTGCTCCCAACTAGAGTGGGCATGATGGAGGAGCAGTGCCTAAACAATACATTTCTGCCAGTGTTTACTAGACACATTAAGTTAAAGGCCTCATCACAGCTTCTGTTAAATGTCTCTTTGCCCATGCAAGCGGACAGATGTTCTCGCAGGTCCATTGAGGGAGCGACCAGACCATCGGATTGAAAACTTTTCCCCAGGACTGTCATCGGGCTACGAGAGAAGCTGCTGACCTCTTGTCAGTGGGTGGTTAAAAGAAAGAGAGAGCAACCAACAGATGAACTCACCTACTGAAGTGTTGACTTGTAGATTCACTTCTGATGAACTGAGATAAGTGTATGGAAAGGGGGTGACAGCTGTAACCTCAAGGGTCGTGGTACCAGCAGGATGACAGAAATTAAATTAAATTCAGTTATGCTACATACATTAGCACCCAAAGTTTTTAATTAAAATGCATAAATTCAAGAAATATTTTCTATTGTTTTAGTTGATACACTGGAGCAGAACATTGATTTTTCAATGGCTGTTTCCATGTACTATAGCTTGTAGCAGAGACACTGATCACTTACAATGTTTAACAAACAACAAAATCTCTGAATAGACATCAGGTAATAGTCCAGTCCTCCTCACTACACACCAGTATTTGCCAACATCCTCTGTTCTCAGATCAGTGATGGTGACAGTGAAAACTCTGGCTCTTCTGTCATCAGTCAGAGAGAATCTCTTGTCTTTAGCTGGAGATCCAGATTCAATGATGATGTTTTTATTTCCAAAGCTACACTCTCCTTTGCATAAATACTTTGAATGTTTTTCATATCCATCACCATAGGGACAACTGATGTTAACTCTCTTTCCCCTGAATCCAGATATTGTAGATGACAAATCTACAACAGCTGAACAAGAAAGAAAACAAAAAACAAAACCTGATATACCTCATACTCATGAGCAAACAATATGAGATTTCTGAACTTGTGACGATATAAAAGCTGAGCACATCAAGGAAAACAGAGCAGGTATCAAACTCCCACAGAACAAGCAACCGGAAAGAATCTTAAACTCACCAGTGATCATGCAAGCAAAAAAGACCAGGAAGATCCTCATGGTGAAAATAAAGAGTCGCATAAAATTAGAAAGTCCTCTCACTTAAATCCTAAAAACATTACGTTTTAAACTTGCGTTATTCTCGTTCTCTTCCGTACTGAGTACATGTGTGAAGCTAGCGTTGAAGATTTCCTTCCCCTTCTCTGTCTCTCACCACATTCACCACAACACATGCTGAACTCCATCTAAAACTATTTTAAATCACCATTTTGCTAATTGTTTAGAAACTATCATGCATCCAGTGATTAAACGTCATTTAAAACTCATGTCTTCCACTGCTGGGCCACTTAAAATGAACTGGAGAAATGTAAGTAAAGTGGTGAACAGTCACAGTATCTTAAATGTCCACGTTCCCTCATGTTGCACATTGATATCTTGATGCTCATTTAAATAAGAAAAAGACTTTTTATGACTGTTCACTTTTATGCTAATGCAGCTGATTTCAATCAGAGGAAACTGTGAAGCGCTAGACTCATTATAGACTCAACTAGTGACGAAACTCTAGATAAAAAGAGGGGACATGTTGAGAAAAGTGTATTATTTTACATAGAATTTAGAGCAATAGAGCAAGAGTGAAGTGTACAGTAGATCCCTCTTCATTATAGTCAGAGACAGTGTATCTGTATCTCTTTGAGGGTTGCTAATTAAAAGAGATACTGAGTTCACTTTATTCTTATTTTTTATTCCTTGTATTTTTAACTCATTAAAAAAGTGGCGTAACTTGGATCTTTTCTTTGTTTATTTTTGGATGTTCTCCCCACTTTGGAATACCCAATTCCCAATGCGCCCTAAGTCCTCAATCCAGGTGGCGGAGGACGAATCTCAGCTGACCATCAAACCGCGCATCTTATCACGTGGCTTGTTGAGTGCATTACAGAGAGACCTAGCGCATGTGGAGGCTTCACGCTATTCTCTGCAGCGAAAACCACAGTATAGCGACCACGAGGAAGTTAACCCAATGTGACTCTACCCTCCCTAGCAACCATGTCAATTGGTTGCTTAGGAAGCCTGATTCAACACGCTCTGGATTCGAACTCACGATTCCAGGTGTGGTAGTCAGCGTCTTGCTAAGTTACCCAGGCCCCTACGTAACTTGGATCTTGAGGGCCCAGTGCAAACACCAGTTTTTCAAGTAAATGTCTAATATTGTAGTGTGTATTTTGTAAGCAATATGAAACTACAACTAGTTGGTGTACCTCAACTATCAAATATCACCCACTCAACAAATAAAATGTGTGCACAAATTTATGTTTAGTGTCAGGACACCCAGTTAGATCATCATAAATGTCTATGCTAACCATTTTTCTAACTAAATCAGGTATATACATCAATATTTTTCTCCAAAAGAGTTTGATTACAGGATGAATAAATGTTAATACTAGTGTTGCCAACTAGCCAGGATGTCCCGTATTTTAGCCAAAATGAAGATGTCCCATATTTTAGCTATGAGATGCTCGAGGGGGAACCTCCTTATCGCTACTACCAAAATACAATGTACCCGTCTCTCTTTATATCTGATCCTCAATTCAATAACCTATTACAGGTTTTTCAGCTAAATTTTACAAGTAAAATGATTATGATGCACAAAACGATTCATTAAACAGCAAATATAGGAAAAGTTGCCTACAAAAATATCAAAACATTGTTTTGGCTAACAATTATTTTAATTGATCAATTGTATGCATTTAAAATGCATGTTACAACATGCCCTGACCTGAGTTTAATGAGAACATATTTAACCATTTCAGTAGTTCTTCATAATATAGTTGCCAGTGTGGTTTTATTATGGTCGCTTATTTCACAAAAATACAGTAATAGTACAATTTACTTTGCAGGGTATCACAAAATGACTAATTTAGGACTCTAATATAATAAAGCCAACGTTCAAAACTTCTGCTAGAAAATAAAAAGTGCAAGTGGACTTTTGACAATACATTTTGACTTCTCCATGTGACAACTTGCACCAGTCTCCCCTAAATTATGTTGAGTCTGAAGGGCAATTACAGATTTTGTGTAGTTGTTTACAAGGATTGTGTGGTCAGTGTGCAGTTCGATTAATAATGTGATAGACTGACAGTTGACTAGGATCTATTGTAAGACACTGATACACATGACTGCTTCTACTGGAGTCCAGTTCTCGATCAGTTGTTGCCGGGGCATCATTTACGTAGTTGGAATCTCTATTAGGATCGGCCATGTTTCCTGGTTCTCTGTTTGTTGGTCTCCGAAACTCCATTGTAGCAGAAGCTTTAGCATTATCAGCTGTGGGTGAATCTGGAAGGACTGTGAGGGTCACGTTCTCATATTCCATCTGTAAATGGGAAGAAATGTCTGCTTCATCATCATCATCACCTCTGTGCCATTTGACAAGAAAATGAACCTTGCTTGTATTACTTAAAGGTGATGTAATTGTTGGAGTTCTAAAATATGTTCTGTTTAATATGCAGAGAAAACAAGTCAGGGTTTTCATTAAACATTTGTTGCAGAATATGTTTTATTGACTAATGAAACATCCAAATAATCGACTACTGTAATTTCAAATTGACTAAGCAATAGCCAATGAGGGAAATGTTCAGGAAAGCTGTTTGAAAACAGAAATTATTTTGCTATCAAGCTTGGCGTGCCACCCAATAATAATACAAACAAGTACAACGCCTCCATTATTTTTACCATGATCACCCCAATGAAGATGATCAATAAAGGAAATGTATGATATAAGCAGCTCAAGACTTACCACTTCTCCTTTTCTAAATCCCAGATGAAAGGGCATCGGCTCTGTTTAATGGATTAAATGTTAATTAGTGTTCTTTGCTCACAGTTTAGAAACTATCTGTATTATAAGTCCATCTCCGTCCTTGGACTTAGACTAAAATCTAAATGCGGATAATCACTGTTTTTATATCACTTTGATCTCACAGCAGACATTACTAATAATAATTGCTCTTTCCACTTACACAAGAACCAAGTGGCGGTAAATTGCTGAAGCATAATGAATATTTATTTAATTAAAAAAATATATTACCATGAGTCTGTTTTTTCATTTGAATGGATGTTATTACCAAAGGAGCACTAATCAGGAGCAAAAGCAAAACTCCTGCAGTGATGAAAATAACAATGAAACCTGAAAATACACGAGACAACAAGAATCATTTTGACTGTGATTAAAACCTTATGATAGTCACATTAGGTTAATTTCGGTTCTTTTGGTTCAGATCGGTTAGCTGTGAGGCTATAAGCTAGTGAGTAAAAGATGACAAAAACTAAGCAGATATATCATTTGAAATGTATAGTCTAGCTCTTCTGGAAAGCTGGAAACTATCTGACCTGTGGAAGAGAAATACTGTTCTGTGGGTGTGATGCTGGTGGATTGAAGATTCAGTTCTGTTGTCTTTGAAAAGGTGGTTAAGATCGTACTGAGAGCATCTGAGACCTCAGTGGTGGGGATACCTGAAGGGTGAGACAACTACTTTTATTTACTTTCACACAAATCACAAGTACAACCGCAGATAAGTTTGCCCTATTCCTATCAAATCACTTATAGATGATGTGTTTTAATATTTGTATTACATAACCAAATATATTTACAAGCGTGTTCGAGTGTGATCAAATCGCCTTAGAGTTGCACTTGCGACACAAAGGATGTGGGTACGAGTCCTGAAGAGCACGTGAATCGACATGTGAGCCGAAAGTGCTACAAAATGACAAGGTTGTGATTTTAAATTCACTTTTGCTTTTCTGACACTTTCGGTTATGTTCAATGTTTAGTGTAGGGAGGTTGGTTTTAATTATGATTATTACATGTTTACATATAATTATTACATTATTACATAGTGTTATTTTGACATTGTTTCCAGACTGACTTTCTCACATATTGATTGCAATATGTCCCCCCAATATGGCCCAACTTTCAAACCAAACCAATGCCCTTGCACTAATCTGTTTACATCTAGAAAAACATATCTTGGTATTCAATGCCCCTTCAAACATATTCAAACTCATTTTGTAAATCTGACTGATTCCAGATGATTTAGGCAGTTTAAAGCTACGGTTTGGTCTCCATTATGTAGAACTACCATTTGGATGTACTGTATGTGTGGTCCTAATCCTAGTGTAATTTAGATTTCACTTTGAAAACAAGCATCTGCTAAATGACTAAATGGAAACATGATAAGAAACAATGCAATTAATAGGACACTTTATAAAACTATCCCTAAAAGATTATCAATGAGTAACTTACCCTCAATCACATTTAGAGTAACATAATTGTAAGTGTCTATAAGCAATCTCTCAACTGCACAGATATACGTCCCAGAGTCTGATTTCCGCAGGTCAGTGATGGTCACTGTGAAATCTGTCCCCATGTTGTGAAGAGTATATCTCCCTCTGCGAGTCTCTCTTTTTCCTGTCTCAGATCTGATGAGAATATTCTTGTCTGCACAATCATCTCTGCAGAAATATTTGTCACTGAATTTGCCCAAGACATGTGAACATGCAAGAGTGACCTTTCCTCCGACTGGAGCAGTTACAGGAGTCAAAGACTCAACTGGAAAAACAGAGTCAGAGAGGATGTGACATCACACAGAATAAATAAACGCAGATGCAAACAATATTGACAAAATCAAAAGTATAACTACTGCAAGTAATTCAGTTAACACAAAGATTTGACAGAAATGTTTTCGCCAGATTAATGAGTGTTAACTCACCTGTAAAGACACAGCACAAGACAAATAGAAAGCTCCACATGTTGAAAAGTTTCTTTCTCTTCAGGACATTCATGAGGTTATATTTTGCCAGCAGTTTGCCTCTCATCAAAATCTTCTGTTTGAATGTTTACTTCTGCTTTCTTCTCTTGTGACATCACCAACGTTACTGTGATGCAATGTGACTGTTTCTCTCTCTCTCTCTCTCTCACTCACACACACACACACACACACACACACACACACACACACACACACAAAGTCTGTCCAGATCTTATCTAATATTGCTCGTAAACTTCAGCAGCTCTACTACTAATACATTCTCTTGCTTTGTTGCTTTATGCATTATTGCCATATTCAGGTTGTGTGCACCAAGTGTTAAGGTGAGTGTGCAAACATGTCTGTTATACTTTGCAACAGCAACGCAAGGTCCTGTTGTTATACAGATTACATAATATGCACTAAAGGGAAGCTATAAGACTAAAACTGTTTAAAGGGACACATTCTCTCATTATATTTACTCAACCTCAAGATATCCTAAATGTTTGACTTTCTTCAGCAGAACACATTTGAAGAAAATTAGAAAATCATCTTAGCTCAGTAGGTCCTTGAAATGCAAGTGTATGGTGAGTTCACTTTTGAAGCTCCAAAAATCACAGACAGTCAGTATAAATGTCATCCATACAACTCCAGAGGTTAAATGAATGTCTTCTAAAGTGATACGATCACATTTGGTGCAAAACAAAATATTTAAAGAGTTTTTTAACTCCCAAGTCATCGCTTTCAGTCAGAGCATGCACGTAGTGTTGCCATCCATCCTGTAGAATATGGGACCATCCCGTATTTAAAGATAAAACGACGTGTCCCGTATTGAATCAATATGGATCAAGATTTGTCCCGTATTTAAGCTGGTCAGATGGAGTCATGGTTCAAAGTTCAAAAATTTGCATACGGTGGGTAAGGGACCGTCTGAAAAGTCCACAAATGATGGTTCATCTGTGGAGTTTTTTATTTCTATATAAATGTTCAATAAGATCAAACAATGTATGAATACATCATAAAGACAAGTGCAGGTGAAGGAAAAAAAATAACAAATAAAATAAATAAAAAATATGTATAAATCATCCAAATTTTATACATAAACAACCAGAAGCGTTAACTTAAAAACAAATTAAATATAGATTTTTTTCTCACACCAAAAGTGATTGTGTTGCTATAGAAGACATACATTTAACTGCTGGAGTCATTTCGATGACTTTTATGCTGATTATCTGTGATTTTCACTGCGATTAACCATTACACAAACATTCTACTAATGTTACAATTGAAGAATGCTTGCTAGTATGAATCACTATCCGTTTCAATTGCCAGAATCGAAAATATCACAACTTGGCACAATTATGAGAATTTGCAACAATTAAAATGTATTTCAATTATTAATTCATAGGTCATTTTTGAAATCAACCTAATCTCTAATCATTTTGTAACAGTGAAATTGATCATGGAGTTTGAATCAATGACATGTGATTCCTTTTAAGACCGAACAGATGAATAAAGTGTCGTGTCCCCTGAAAACATCTCACTGCTTTTGATATCGTAGTCAGGCTCCTTGATAAAGAACACAGAGGAATAGTTCAGACTGTCTTGCTTTTCTGTGAAGCTCACTGTGGTGTAGTTGACAGAATCAGACTCATGTACTGCGGACGTCACAGTGGAGGAGCATCTCTTCTGCTTGTACTTTTGTTTGATTAATATGAAGAGGAGGACTGTTAAAATTAGCACAATTGCACCAAGACCAGCGCCAAAATAAACCAAAAGTGCTGGGGATAGAAACAAAACAAACATAAGCATGAATCAATAATTAATATCATATTTTAATCTTAACTAGCACTATACGCATTTCATACG
Source organism: Moxostoma hubbsi (assembly GCA_032164185.1). Lineage (NCBI taxonomy): Eukaryota > Metazoa > Chordata > Actinopteri > Cypriniformes > Catostomidae > Moxostoma > Moxostoma hubbsi. The sequence continues at coordinate 3,323,287 of JAVLUX010000012.1, forward strand.
AGAACATCAGGGGACAGTTGCAAGAAACCCTTTAAAAGTTATAACTGTAAGAGTGTGTCCCTGCTTCTTAAATTGAGGGGCTACTTGCATCTGACCCCAGTATTTTAGTGACTCATTTATTACCAGACACTGATGATTTGCTGGAGGATTCTTGTGATTCTGTGGTTGCAGTCGATTTCCCAATCTCTGATGTTCCTTTATTTTCCAAAAAAAACAAAAAAAAAACAATATATTTTACTCACAGGCAGCTACTTTGGAGGCAGGTAGAATGGATGGATGGATGGATGAATGAATGGACAGATTGATGGATGCAGCTACATTGGATGGACGGATGTATGGATGGATAGATGGATGAACAGACAGTACATTGAATGGATGATGGACAGATTGATGGGTGCAAATACTGTACATTTGACTGTGATTATGCATGGATGTATGGATGAATGACTGCATTCTGCTGGATATACAGTATGGATGTATTACAGATGGACAGACTGATGGATGATGAACGGAGTGATGGATCCAGCTACACTGTATGGATGGACGGATGGATGATGGACGCAGCAACATTTGATAGATTGATGGATGGAGCTACAATGGATGAATACCTGTTGTTTCTCTAGTTGTTCTTCCTGTAGGTTGTCTGGATGTACTTGCTGGAATAGGCATTTGTGTCGAGCCTGTGGATGATAAAAATTGTTATAGAAAGAAAATGAATAAAATAAACATTCCATCAATGTAGTAGAGTGCCAGTAAATGATCAAATAAATAAATCCATATTTGAAAGGCAATAGAGGTTTGACTGATCATTGTTTCTGTTGTTGCAGGATAAATATATATAAAATAAACATATTTGGGCAATTCCTTGAAAATATCAACCATATCATGGAAAAATGGTGATTTCTATCTTATTTCAATTCATCATGCAGCCTTGATGGATATTAAAACATAATATAATGTGTCTCAGAGGTCAAGTCTGCAGATTTCATTTAGATGGATTTCCCTCATGATGTGTGAGCTGCTTTCACAACCGTCACATCCGTTATGAAGAAACTTCACATCCATAACGCCAGTGTTTCCCCATTTATGTGAAAACGGCAATGAATAAAAATTATCATAAAGAACCAGATTTGAATTAACTAATTCTTAAATGAATGAGTAACTTACCCTCAATCACATTTAGAGTAACATAATTGTAAGTGTCTATAAGCAATCTCTCAACTGCACAGATATACGTCCCAGAGTCTGATTTCCGCAGGTCAGTGATGGTCACTGTGAAATCTGTCCCCATGTTGTGAAGAGTATATCTCCCTCTGCGAGTCTCTCTTTTTCCTGTCTCAGATCTGATGAGAATATTCTTGTCTGCACAATCATCTCTGCAGAAATATTTGTCACTGAATTTGGCCAGGAAATGTGAACACGTAAGAGTGACCTTTCCTCCGACTGGAGCAGTTACAGGAGTCAAAGACTCAACTGGAAAAACAGAGTCAGACATTTATAAAGTCATTCCGAATGTAATTAGTCTTAAACATATGCTAAGAAAATACTTTGGGATGAATTTCTGTGTAAAACCTTCTTACAAATAGCAAATGGTCTCATTACTGGTACAGTTTATGCAAGAATGGATTTCCAACACATTTACATATAAATTGGACAGGAAGACACATAAGGTGTCGTAAGTCTTAACATACTTTTTGAAGTAACTCGTTTTCTCACGGGAGAAAAAAATGTCAACAAACCTGAAAATATGCAGATAAAAACAACTAGAAAGCTCCACATGGTGAAAAATGTTGTAACCCACAGCCCTTGGGTTCAGTCCTCTGGGAAACGTTGTACTTGGTTGGCCCCTCGTCAGAATCTTGTGTTTGAGTATTTTCTTCTGCATTTTTCTCTTCATCCTCTTACGACATTATCAGTGATGTTGCAGTGATGCAACATGACTTCTTGTCACACTAAACTCACACACACATTTCTACAGTATGCCAGTATACTAGTCTGTGCTGATCTCAATAGTGCTAAATACAATTCAATTGAATACTGATAAATGAGTCCATTTCTGTGACTATAAAGAAAGCAAAACACAAGGACTGAGCATAACAAACACAATGCAAAGACTGACAATGAAACCAGGGGAAACAAGGGAATGAGGAACACCTGGGGAAACCCAATCATGAAAGAAAACTACAAAAGGACTACAAAACTAACAGGAACGAGGACCTTAACAAGAATTTCAATATAAAAGTCTAAGCAAAAAAACAGGGAATACATGACAGAGACTTTCTGTTAGTGCCAGATCCACATCTATCTGTAGCAGAGCAGCTTCTGTGTTTGGAAGTCGTTCACTTTGAGTTGTAGATACGTTTGGAAAGAACATTATGCTCATTTTCACATGTTCATCTTGTATTGAGGAAACATATAAGTTATGATAGGGTATTTTATTAATAACAGAAAAGTGAAGTATGTTTGTTGTGCAAAGTTTGCACAAAACATGAGAAGGTGCTTGTGCAAATAACTGTACAAAATAAGACAAATGGAAATGAATGATGTTACCAGTTTGATATTCAGAATGTCTTCACCCCAGGGCTGGGCGATGTCTTCTTAAATCTCAATATTTTTCAGCCTATTGACAATATTCAATATATATCTCGATAATTATGTATTTGCTCTAAAATGGCTCAAATGTTTTTGTTGTTGTTTTTTTAATGAGAGGAACCATCATTTCATCCAAACAGCCATTGCAGCAAGTAAATTCAATATTTTAAAGACATTAAATTAAAAAAAAAACTATTTAAAATAAATAAACACAAGGGAGAATTAAATTCAATATTTTTCATTGATATGAAAATAGCTTAATAAAAAGCATTTTTTTTTTAAAAAATATGAAATATTTATAATATCCTTCATAACATTTTAGTGAATGAACCAGGTGTGCAAAGCTACTTCACCTTCTTATTGTTGAAACTCCAGTTGAGCATTGCATAATACTACATTACAACTGTGGGAGACATCAGGTTTATTATAATATAATGCTGAATTATCATTATTATTCTGATTATTCGATTTGTGTTATAAAAAGTTATATATTTCTGTCCTTTTAACTTCACCTCCACCTGGGGCTTTTATTTTGACACCAAAAATGCTGTCGTATTATTGGGCGTTTCTCAAACGGCATTCATGCGCCCGTCAAGGGCACTTCGGGAAAGGGATGCCACTCGAAAGGTTGTTCCAAACAAAAGTAAGAAAGTGAATTATTTCACAAAGGGCCCTTTCACAAAACTTTTAGTGAAGGCTACATTTAATTCCCTTCAGAATGCCCACATCAAGAGCTCTGTCTTTCATAGTGAGTAGGGCATAGGAATGTCACTTTCGATTGGGATTCTCCCATTGTGACACAGAAAAGGCAATGTGTATTTGACAGTCCTGAAATGCCGTAAGCATCTCCTTATCTGTAATAGGATGGCGTGTATTCACGATATTGGTCAGCAAAATTATCTTGATTGATTATTTATATATATATATATATATAATTAATTCTGTAATTATGTGTGACTAATCAGCATCTCATGAATATTTGTTGAACAACTCCACAACTCAAAATACATTTAATCAAAATAATTGTAAATATAAAGAATAATTCAGATACAGCAATTCAAAGACATTATTGAGGCAGACGAGTAAATCATTGATTAGGCAAAAAGTGGCTTTAGAAGTCAATGTATTGTGTGATTCATTTCTAGATCACTGAATAAGCTTTTCACTGGCCTAGAGTCAAAAGCATTTTGCAACTGAATTCGTGAATCTATCCGAGGTTGACTTGGGCTATTATTTGCATCTTTTTCGTAGATACATTTTGAACATCTAACTATGGTTTAGTCACGCTTCACTGGATTTAACATGTAGAAAAACGTCATATCTTGCACTAGCGACTGTAGCATTACTTTTCTCACTAAACTAAGCTTATAAACAGACAAGCCAACAGTTTACTACACATACTGTAAATGTCAGTTCATATATTAGTATATATTCATTTAAATGAAAACTCAAATCCTTTTGATTGACATAGCTGTAGGAGGAAACTAGAATTTGATTGGCTGTTAATGAGGATAATGTGGTGATTTATTTATTTAGTTCTGGATTTATTTCCGTTCCATCAATACTGTGATAGAAGGACTCGAGCAGTAAATGATCAGTCAGACACTGATACACATGGCTCTGTCTATTGTCGTCCAGTTCTGTGTAAATTTGCCCTTGACTTGAACTGTCTGTTTGTGCTGGGACAACATCAATGTAGTAGGAATCTCTATCAGGCACCGTCATGTCGGATGGTTCCGTGTTAGTGTAATCCGTGCTAATGTGTCTGTGAGATTCCCCAGCAGCAGAACCTTCAGCTCTTTCACCTGTTGGTGAGTCTGGAAGGACAGGAAGTTTGATTCTTTGGTGGTCATCCTGAAATAAATAAATAAATATAATAGTCAGAGAAATGATAAGATGATTATGGCATCATCACAATGTTAAAATAAGTATTTGTCTGTGTTATGAACTCACCTGCTTTAAGTCTGATATTGCGCTGGAGCGGTTGGGAGCAGAAACTGAAAAGAAAGTATAAAGACTTGATTGTTTTTTCATAAATTGATCATAATGAACAACAATACTGTGCGAAGACATCACATCTGTTCTTGTTTTGAACATTTATATTGAATCAGATTAAAAAAAATCTGTATATTTAAATTCTGTATTCGCCAAACTAGAATTAAATTCTGTTTCAATGATGTAAACATCAGCAAATGAATGCCACCCCATTTCACTGGATGATATTTGACCAATCAAGAAGCCCTATTGGCTGATAAACAAAGGTTTTAGCTCCCCCTTGTATCTGTCCCAAACTCTCTAATCCATGCACATAAACTTTTTGCCAATTAAAAACATGAATGAAGGAATAAATGTCTAATCTATTCATTTGAAAATAAAAATATGAATAAATTAACCAATTTATATATATATATATATATATATATATATATATATATATATATATATGAAGAATTAAATCAATTTAAATCTGTGTAATCAATTTTAAACATGAATTAAATAAACAAATTTAAATGTCTATGTGGTCCATAAATAAATTGGTTCGTTTATTTACGTTTTGAATAGATTGACTATTTATTCCTTTTTTTAAACTGGCACCCATCAGCTTCAATATATAATATTTGTAACGAAAAAAAAAAATATAATTATAATCAATTAGAAAATTGCAAATGCATATACTGTATCTCATTGGTTTTAAATGTATCGTCAGCCTGTGGGTCATTGTGGTGTTGGTGTGGTTGTGATGATCCACGTATCTGCTTACCTGAAATATTGTGGCTGTAGTGTTTCAACACTTGAAACAGGCCAAACAAACCCACGCAAAACAGTGCGCAAAAACACATCAGCGCCACCATCATCATGAACCTCGAATAAGAATCTGTTGATGATGATGAAAGCTGAGATTAACGTATCTGGGGTAAAAAGCAACAAAATGCTTTTTTGTGTTTGTGTGAAGTGTGTGAAAAATCGCACCTCTTTGCTCTTCCTGATTTTGTTGAGTGTTTGGTACTTGTGGATTTCCTGCACAGAAAACGAAACTTAAAGTTCACCTTCCCATAAGGAAACCCCAGCTCACATTGATGCCTAAACTCACTGTACGAGTCATTGTGAGACATATAAAAGGAAGCCAACTCAGGTGAATCCCATTCCATCAGTATCACATCCCATCTGAAACTAATGTGTCTCTCAGGCTACTTCTACATAAATATGCATGTTTTTCTCTACGTTTTGGCCTTTTGTCCACACTGAGACAGCATTTTGTTCAGTGAAAAGGGAGCTTTTTGAAAATGCTCTCCTATGTGGATAAATATGAAAATGTTGTCTTCGCGTTTGGAAAAAAATGACAATGAAAAACAATGACTTTTTTGTTGTCATGTGCTCCATTCGACCAAAAACAATCAAGATGGTGGTCCATGCTATAGCGGCGCTGTTGTGCCTGATATTCACTTTGATAGCATTGAATGCCTTGCACGGCAGCACTGCCACCATTGGTGTATGAATGAATGGGTGAATGAGTCACAGTGTAAAGTGCTTTGAATACCATTAAGGTTAAAAAGGTGCTATATAAGAGCAGACCATTTACCACTAGGCATTGGTGTCTGTGGCGGATGGCCAGGATAATTTCATTTCACACCATCCATGGAATGGCAGTTTTTTTGCATGCACAGTAAGGGGATTTCAGTGTTTTCAAATGCTTCAGTACAAATACTTCAGTGGACAAGCAACATTTTGAAAATGGCAATGGACTGAGAGAGTTTCGAAAACAAAAACGGCATTTTCAAATGAATCCAGATTAACGTGGACGTAGCCTCAATGGTATCTCAAAAAATCCTGTGACTGATGTACAGTCAGGTTTTCTGAATACAAATGATCCCCCACAGTTTGTCAATTTATTATTGTAAAATGGGTACTTAAAAAATGTGCATTGACATGAACTTCATAATTCAACATCAAGATTTGAGGATTTTATGATTTTATATTATGCATTATGCAGTATAAATGTCAGTTATGACTAACCGTTTTTTAAAAGTAGACACCAGTTAAATAATGTCAATATGTTGAAAATTAAATTCCATCTAAATTGTTCATTTTGATAAGTTTTGGTATTTCAATGTTCACGATCTACGGCTGATCCAGAAAATATTTGGTCCAACAAAAGCAGACCTTCATGGACTTCTATCATCGACTATTCAATCATAGCTTTTCACAAATCAGTTATGATTAATTTGAATCTAACAAGGAGTCACAATGGACTTGAAATTGAAATAATAGTGGTTGACCTATATGTTTTTTTCAATGGCCGATGCCGATACTGATATCTAGAACAGAATGGTCATTAGATTATATAAATTCTGATAAACATTGACACACAGTTCAATACAGCAAATCACTACATTTCTAAAGTGAAACAAACACTTGTATGCAAAATGTACTCAATTTTGTATGAACCTGAAAAGAACTGACATAAGAGAAAGTTAACATGCTTGTTATTTTGCCAAGCAAACACGGTTCCAAAATGGCCAAACACCCGCCAATTAATCGGTCTGGCCAATTTATCATCATTCCAAATTTTTACTAGATAACTAGTTAAAGTGTTCTTTGCAGACTAGCCAAATTATGCAAATGTAAGAAAAACAAATTAACATTTTGATCTTACCATTGGTAATTGTTAACTGGAATTCTGAGTTCAAATCAGGTCTCAAACTGACATCTACACCAAATTGGTACTTCCCAGCATCTTCTAGGATCAGACTATAGATGAATGCAGTAAGAACATGAGTTGTGGTGTTGTCCAGAAGAGCTATTCTTCCTCGTCCAGACCGTGGGTCTTGTCGGGTGATGTAAACACAGTCCACAGAATCTCTCTGAGCAAGGGAGTCTTTCATCCAACAGAAATACTTGCTGTGATTTTCATACATTTCAGGATAACTGCAGGGGACTGAAATATTGCTTCCCAAATATCCAGTGATGTTGGTAGCCAAGGATGTATCCATTTGCCTCAGAAATAATGACAGATCAAGCACTGATAACAGCAGCAGTTTATTAATGACATAGAACTGTTAAACTCTGCATATATTTCTAATACATTTACTTAAGTAGGACAGCAGCATGTGAATTCCAGTAAATTCAGAATTTTAAAGGAAGTTCAAATAAAATCGTACCTGAGAATCTGACAGAGGTGACGGTTCTCATGACAGCCTGCCTGAAACTGGACTTCTGCTACCTGTTCTCACATTATAATATACAGTATACTGTGTTTGTGTGTTCAAGAAGTTACACTTCCCTAATACAACTGGTTAAATTAACCAACAAAACCACAGCACTGAAGGATGGCGCCAACTTGAGGACAGACAGTGGAGGTAATTTATTTATAAAGCTAAAATACAGCTTTTCACTTAAAAATTATCTGGAAAATATTTACTTAATTTGACAGTGTATCATTCTTATGCATAAGAAATGTTAGATCTACTTTATAAACCACAAAAGGAAATATTTTCAATTAAATTCAATCTATATACTGTAAAACAGGTTAAGGGAAAGGAGGAGGCGAGAATCGGCTTGGCAATATAAATAATGGTTTAATGAAAAACTGGACCAAAAACACACAAACATAAACACAGAGCAGTTGCATGTCATTCTCTCTCTCTCGAACCGGCAGCGTTATCCCTCGCACGCCCCCATCAGGGGGATTGCGGACCGGGCGTGCATTGTTCCAGCCCGCCCCCGCCCTCCTCTGCTCTACATATATATATATATATATATATATATATATATATATATAATGATTAATTTTTAAATTTAAAATATTTGTATTATTTATTGAGAAAAAAACGATACATAAATTCCTGTGTAAATGTGCACAGTAAAGCAAATATTGTGTTTAAGCTGATTTACATAGAAAAATTCTTACAAATATTAATTTTTACATTCAATATTGAATTAAATGCCATTTTATGTTTAGTTCTGTGTTTATTTCTTTTTCTGTCTTTACAATTAAATAATTGCGATTAATCTAATGACTTTAGAAAATGTTTTAATTTTTAATAATGTCAACATTTTAATGACGACAATTTTATATCTCTGAAAAGTTTATGTGGACCCCCTAGCACCCACCAGTGAGATGCCATTTTGAAAACCCTGATCTGGCAAATAGTTTTAGTTAAAAAAAAAAGCCCATATACTCGGATGAAGTATCACACCATGCGCTGAACCGTGTACGTGTGCTGCTGATGCAGGTGCGGGCAGGCAGTTGCGTGCCAAAGTGACAGGCTGCGTCAGAATGCACGTACCCTTCTCCAAAGCCCCATAAAATCGTCATAAACTTTTTTAAGTTCCCGGCACCCCGAAGGGGGGAACAAAGCGAAGTGCCAAGCATGGGCAACCGGGGACAGCAGGGACTGCCCAAGGGAGCAGGGGGACCGTACTGCAGAAAATACACACAGGGGGATTAATCCACACAAGGGCCCATCCTGTGGAGCACCTATTACAGTGAAGCGTAATTTTAGTATCCACTAATTCAGTGTCTAATTTAGTGTCCACTAATTCAGCGGAGGACTTCCCTGACCAGACCCACTACAGGTCTGAATTAGTGGACCGGAGGGCTAGGGAGGAATAACTCCCAGGGAGCGTGAATCTAGTGAATTCTCCTGGGGGAAAGAGTGCACGTGATCACCTCAGTGGAGGGGAAAGGCGCTATGTGAAAGCGGAACACCCGGTCAGACATTCCACATTCCCGAGTTCTATGGGCTCGGACCTGAGAGAACATGGGACGAGACCGACTCAACCCTGAGATTGTAAAGTCTCGTAAAGGTATAGGATGTTGCCCAGCCTGCTGCTCTGCATATGTCTGCTAGGGAGGTGCCATTGGCCAGTGCACACAAGGATGCCACACTTCTTGTCGAGTGTGCTCGAACCCGCAAGGGGGCAGGCATGGCCTAGGTGTGATAGGCCAATGCAAAGGCATCAACGACCTTGTGGGAAAGCCTCTGTTTGGAGACAGCGTTCCCTTTCCGCTGTCCATCAAATTAGATAAAGAGCTGCTCAGAACATCTAAAGCTCTGCATGCGGCCCACATAGGTACGCAAAGGCCGGGGCAGCGCTTGCAGGTTCACTACCTTGACCCTGAAGGGGGTCATAGGAACAATGGGCACATAGCCCGGTCGCGGTGTTAGGACAACATGGGTGTCTGCTGGACTGAACTCCAGGCAGGTGTAGCTGACAGAGAATGCTTGCAGGTCCCCAACTCTCTTAATGGAAGCAAGCGTGATCAGCATGGCCGTCTTCAAGGAGAGGGCTTTGAGCTTGACTGATTCTAGCAGCTTGAAGTTGGGCCTCTGAAGGCCTGAAAGGACCATGGAGAGTTCCCATGAGGGGAACAGGCATAGCCTGGGAGGTTTCAACCTCCGGGCACCTCTAAGGAACCTGATAATCAGATCGTGCTTCCCTAGGGACTTACCATCCACTGCGTCGTGGTGAGCCGATATGGTGGCTACATAAACCTTCAAGGTGGAGGGGGATAGCCTCCCCTACAGCCTCTCCTGTAGAAATGAGAGCACTGACCTGACTGCGCATCTCTGCGGGTCTTCAGATCGGGAAGAACACCAATTTGCAAACTTCAGGGCATAAAGTTGCCTAGTAAAGGGAGATCTGGCTCGGTCGATTGTGTCTATGACAGCAAGTGGTAGGCCACTTAGATCTTCCACATCCCATCCAGGGGCCAGATGTGGAGATTTCAGAGGTCTGGGCGTGGATGCCAGAGGGTGCCCCGTCATTGAGAAAGAAGGTCCTTCCTCAGGGGAATTCACCAGGGAGGGTCTGTCGCAAGGAGCGTGAGATCCAAGATCCAAGACTGTGTTGGCCAGTAGGGGGCCACAAGAGTGACTTGTTCCTCTTCCTCCTTGACCTTGCACAGCAGCCGTGCAAGTAGGCTCACTGGGTAAAATGCATATTTGCGCAGCCCCCGGGGCCAGCTGTGTGCCTGCGCATCTGTCTGAGGGTAGCCTCCGCTAGGGAGTACCACAGCGGGCAATGGGTGGTCTCTTGGGAAGCGAACAGGTCTATCTGTGCTTTGCCGAACCACTCCCAAATCAGCTGGGCTGCCTGGGGGTGGAGCCTCCACTCTTTGCTGAGCTTAACTTGTTGTAACAGCACATCTGCTGCTGCGTTGAGGTTGCCCGGCTGTGAGTGGCACGCAACAACTTGAGTCATGACATATGATGAGTGCAAAGACACAAGGGGACAGGGACATGCCGAAGGGGAGGACCTTGTACTGATATGCCTGGCCTTCGAACGCGAATCATAGGAAGGGTCGGTGTTGAGAAAAGATAGAGATGTGGAAGTGCGCGTCCTTCAGGTCAACCACTGCAAACCAATCTTGATGCCGGACGCAAGTTAGAATGTGTCTTTGTGTTGGCATTTTCAATGGGAGTTCGAAAGACCCGGTTGAAAACTCGCAAGTCCAAGATTGGTCATAAGCCGGCGCCTTTCTTGGGTATGATGAAGTAAGGGCTGTAGAAACCTTTCTTCATCTTGGCTGGAGGGACAGGCTCTATCGCATCTTTGAGTACGCTAGGTGTTGGCGTCTTTGCCATACAACGAGGTACAGTGGACGCTACCGAAAGGGGGCGCAGGCCTGGTAAACTGAATCGTGTAGCCGATTTGGATGTTCCTGGCCAACCAGCACGAATTGTTGGGAAGTGAGAGACACGCGTCCAAGCTCTGTGCACGGGGCACTAAGGGGACGATAGTTTTTGATGTACCTGGCGAGCCACTGCAGTGGAGTGGAGCAGGTAGTGGAGCAGGTAGTGTGGTGTTGGGAGGCAAAAGTGCGTCCTGAGGCTTTGGTGCTGAGAGAAGACACAAAGCACTTTCCTTTCTCTGCACACCCAGCAAGGGACAGGTTAGTGGCCATCAGAACCGGCAGGCCAGGGATGCAGCAGTCGTGGATCTGGAGGCAAGAGGTCCACGTCCGGGGTACCGGGACTGCTGGAGTATGGCACCGGGTTGCCGTGAGAACGGCATTTGCGGGCCAGGTGACCAAGGGAAAGAGGAAATTGCTCTATTATTGAGAATGTGGGTACTGCAGCCCAAAGGGGGTGTGGCAAAGAAAATTATTTTAACTGAGGATTCTCCTCCCGGCCCTCCACTGGGGGACGGATTGGTCTGCTTAACAGTTCCAGATCAAACATCTCGTTCCCTGGGTTGTCCATCTCAGGAACGCTTGTGAGCCTTCCCGGTCCTTGAGGACGTTCGGGAGACTGGGGGCGTGCGCTTCCTGTGGCGCACTCGAAACTGGGGCTGTGAGCTGGGCCCAGTTTGAGGCGGAGCTGTGTTACCCGCCTCCAGACTGGGAAGCCTGGATGGATAATCTGAATGAACGAACCGCCCTCTGCCGGCTTTGTTTCTCTGTAAAATAATAAAGCAAACGCTGTGAGACAGGAGTACTGGCTGCAAGCTCCGGCAAAGTTTAATTAACTCTCCAATGTATTCACAACAGTAACATAAGTGACTTTACAGAACAACAATTACTCGTTTCTCTATTACAACACATTCCAATAAAGAAAATATCTTTTCAATAAAGCTTTTCAGAAGTTACTTTTGTCTGTAACACATTATAATCAATCACAATACATTGACCTGTTAGTGTTTTCGCATCATCATAAACACTCATTCCATTTTCACACTAACACAAATAAATCTCACATATTTGGCTTCACCCTAACCTCATGTTTTACATGCAAGTCGCCATTTTGGCTCTAGTTCACGCGCCTCTATTTTGGCGCGAGATAACTCCGGTAGCAAATGTACATTTAACTCGCTCAAACTTTATCATCCAATTACAATCAACATATAAAGCACTTTAGACACATTCCTAAACTCTTTCACATGAGTATTTTCTCTCATTTCACTACAAATTCGCATATTTGTCACTCGTGTGTAATCCAATATGTGACTCAATACTACTGCATGCGTATTAAGAAAACTAACAGTTTTTTCTCAGTAACCCATCAACATCAACATCAACATGTTTGAAACACAGTGTTTAACATCAGTTTCGATCAGTTTTTGAATAGTTTTTGCTCACCTGTAAAATAATAAAGCAAACGCTGTGAGACAGGAGTACTGGCTGCAAGCTCCGGCAAAGTTTAATTAACTCTGACGCTCTCGGTGCAGTACTTTACTTTAACAGCGCTTAACGCCCTCTACAGGAGACAATAATAGCAGCAACATTTTCTTAGCCCACAACAAAGGTAACAATGATTGGAACCATATATTAACGAAGGCCCATATCTTTTTGAACAATACAAAATTTTAAAGGGGGGTACTTTTTCCGTCTTTTATTTTTAACAACTATACACTTTTTTTTCAACCTACTACAGCTGCCTGACGTTTAGAAGCCGCAGGAGTATGCCCTTGGCGAGCAGACTGAGCGTCCGAGGGAAATGGCATCCGTCTGTTTCTTAACCACTGAGAACTGCTGGGTGAAGTCATCAACAGTGTCGCCGAATAGGCCGAGCAGGAAGACGGGGGTGTTGTTTTGTCTAAAAAATGTTCAGCGCCAGCCGTGTATTTGCTCTTTTAGAGAAAATAAACTCTTCTATTCTCTAAAATATGATCTTTTAGCAGCACTGTTGAAGCACCCAGGGGCAAAGATGCACTGGCGTGCAGAGAAGGAGAAAGCCGCTGATATGAGACGTAGATCCAACAGCATGAGCTCTGCAGAGGTGAGTGGAACAGTAAGTGATCTCAGCTCGCTGATCGCACAGCCGCTCGGCTCCGAAGAAGAAATCTGAATGGACAGATGCATGATTCCCTCCTTTTATACACGTATGTCTGGGGGAGGGACATGCAAATTCTGTCCGCCAATTTCTCATTGGCCTTTTCTCAAGTTCAGCCATCAAAGAAGTCCCCCAGTGTAGCTTTACTCAACACAACTTCGAAGTGAGCGACAGACAGGGAACATATTGTTTTGGTGGCAGATAAGTGTGTCCTTTATCAGACACAGTACATACTCTGACAGTACGTGGTTCTGGATGCAGCATAGGTCTTATTGTAAGAAATGTTTTATCTGTCCAGCAGGAGGCACTACATGTTAAGCAGTGTTCTGATGCACACACAATTTCCAATAATACTTGTGGGATTTGAATGTTGGTCACTTTGGTGTTTTGTTCATAAACATACAACTTTATTGACTGGTGTATCAATGAATGTTGGATGTTGTATGACAGATTATAACCCATGGAAATGGACTCAAGATTGCACTGCATATTTATTGCAGCTGATGTTTGACTCCACTGAAAGACTTTCTTGTGACAAATTTCACTGTCCAGCTCAGTAGGTGGCAGTAATCCACCATGGATTGCCAACAGGCAATAAACATCACCAGAAGAAACACTTTCTTGCCTGTGACAGTGCTATGGATCATGAAAAAGCGTTGAGCTAATAGTACAGAAATAAAATGCAATGTTGATGTCAGAGTTGTTGTTGCATTTACTTTCATTTACTTGAGTGATTTTAATTTATTTTTAAAAAAAGTACTTTTAGAGTAGGTTTAAAAGAGGGTGAGAAAATGATGGACTACCATTTAAAGTGATAACTCAACCATAATATATTCTGTCATAATTTCCCAACCCTCATGTTGTTACAAACCAGTGAGACCCTTTGTATTCTGTGGAACACAAAATATGTTAGACAGAGTATTAGGGATTGACAGTCTCAGTCACTATTCACTTTCAAAATATGGAGAAAAAACACATTCTCTGAAAGTAAATAGTGACTCAGGCAAACATTCTGTCTAAAATCACCTTATTGTGTTGCATAGAAGAAAGAAAGTCATACAGGTTTGGAACAACATGATGTTGAATGATGACATAATTTCCATTAAGAATAATAATAATTCTGTAATACATGTTAAACGTGTATTATATAATGGAATATAGAGGAGATAATGTCCATTATGTAATCTGTTAAACTAACGAGTTACTCACTGCTTTCTTACTCTTACTGAAGTAATTATTATGTTAGTACTTTTACTTCTACTTGAGTAATTATTTTCTTAAATTAATTGTAATTTTACTTGAGTACAGTTTTTGGATACTCTACCCATCTCTGGTCTGATCGATCATGACACGTGGATATGTGAAGCAGATGTAATAAAACCATAGAAATAAAACACAAATTCTTCCTTTAAGATATAAATAGTTAAGGTTAAAGACATTCACGAGTCCTTTGTGTTGAGACAAGTCAAGTCTGAAGTCATTTTAGGTCGAGTCTGGAGTCGAGTCTGAAGTCTATTAAAATGCGTCTCGAGTCCGAGTCTCTAACTTGAGTCCCCATCTCTGTACTATGGTGTTTTATGTGTCTTTTTTAAGTTTGAAAGACTCAATCCCCCATCTGCATTTGTTCTATGGAAAATAGAAATGTTATTTTTGGGTGACCTGCATAAATACCTTTTTTCCCTTATTAATATTGACCCAATATATTTAAAGTGTTTCAGTTCATTTGTTCCTGTGTTTGGGTGGGGGCAGCTGGTCACAAAAGGATAGCTAAAAAAAAAGAGGAAGAACAATATGAGTAAAAAAGAGGAAGATAAATTTCTTGCCTGCATTTGCAATTTCTTTAAAAATCTGCTTTCATTTGAGTGTTGAAGATCAGACTCACAAGAACACGGTAAGAGTTGCACTTGATCATGTATGAATATTTTCTAATTACTGCTAACAATGAAAACCCAATCATACAAAACTTGAAATGAGAAAGATTATCAGTTATAACCTCTAAGAATCCTCCGTTTTGTTTTTGAATCAGTTTCAATGGTGTAAACTACTTAAAGTGACATGTTTTATTGTTGAGTTTACAATGCAATGGACAGATGTTGTTTAATGAAAATGCTAATTAAGCTAAAGATAACATGGCTTATTATTGTGTATAATGTTTTAAGTGAAGTCCGTCAGAATGGTTCCTCCTCTTCCTCTGATCTTTCTGCTCATGATTCCGGGTGAGTCACGGATGTTTCATCAACACTCAAGTGTTTTGTTCTGCTTTCACTGATGCAAGACGCATTCCCGCTAGCTTCTGTTAGCATTCCTTTTTATTGCAATGGCACCCTTTCACTAACATTAACGGTACAGTGATGCAGAATTTAGTAGATGTGCAGAACATTGTTTATGGTTAATGTGTTCACTGATCTACTTTTCTTGAAGATCTTTTATCACCCTCTCCAAGACTTCTGCAGGATATCACATGTATCTCATTTCTCTGAGTTTGTTCATTATTTACAGAAATTCCAGTTTTGACAGCAAACAAATATTTTAAGAAAGTCATTGTTAAATAAACTTTCCTGGTCCTGTAGAACTCATAAACATACTTTATTATTATTATTATTATTATTAATTTTGTGTTTCAGGGGTTTATAGTGCTGATTGGGGTGTGAGTTACAGGCCTACAAACATCTGTGCACTAAAGGGGTCATCAGTGATAATGTCCTGCACTTATAAATACCCTCCTGGATATAAGATCAAGAAAGTGTTCTGGACGAAATCTATCAAAAAGGGTGTAGAGCCTCCAAATCTGTCTGATGACCCTGAATACAGTCAGAGGATTCAGTATCTGGGAGATAAACAGCAGAACTGCACCATCAGACTGAATGATGTGACACAGAATGATTCACACGAGTACTATTTCAAATTCATTACTGATAAACCTGGTGGAAGATGGATTGGTTATCCTGGAGTGACTCTTGATATCACAGGTGACATTTTTCACAATTCAGTCTTGATTGTTTTTATTTGTGTTTATGATCTCCATTTAAGATCAATTATATTCTGGGAAAGAAATCTTCATCCACAATATATCCAGATGTCAAGTGGTGTTGTTGTCAGATCTTCATGTGGAGTCTCCTGAGAGCGTGACAGAGGGAGATACAGTCAGTCTGACATGTAAAAGCACCTGTAATCTGTCTGACAGAACAACATTCATCTGGTGGAAAAACACACAGTCATTAACTGAGAGAAACAATAAACTCGTCCTGCAGTCAGTCAGAAGAGAGGATGCAGGCAGATATATCTGTGCTGTACACGCACACAATCTCACATCACCTCATGTTGATCTCAATGTTAAATGTACGTACATCTTAATTTATTAATTTCTTTCCAGCAGGAAGTAACTATCACAAGATATGTCTGTTGATGCACAATAATAAAGAAACCTGCTTCCACAAAAATGTGTTTTCTTGACACCTTCAGGGCTCGACTGGATTCTTATATTTCAATTATTTCACTTGTAGATTCTCCAAAGACTGTCTCAGTGTCCATGAGTGGATCTGGTGAAATAGTTTTGGGTGATTCAGTGAATCTGACCTGCAGCAGTGATTCAAACCCACCTGCACAAATCAGCTGGTTTAAAGGGTCAACATATATTGGATCTGGAGAAATCTACAGCATCACAAGTATCCGCTCTGATCACAGTGGAGAATACAAGTGCAAGTCCACAAATGAAGTTGGAGTGAAATACTCTGATACTGTCACTTTAAATGTCATGTGTGAGTTTATGATGTTGCAGTAACTGTTGTAACAGATCACTGGATTATCAATCTCAAAACATGATTATATATTTTCTTTTGTCTGTTTTAGACTCACCCAGGAATGTCTCAGTGTCCATGAGTGGATCTGGTGAAATAGTTTTGGGTGATTCAGTGACTCTGACCTGCAGCAGTGATTCAAACCCACCTGTTCTGAACTACACCTGGTTTAAGGTGAATGAAAGTTCATCTGTTGGATCGGGACAGAGTTACAGTGCACTACAGAGTGGATTCTTCTACTGTGTGGCTCAGAATCAACATGGATCTCAGAGATCAGCTGCTGTATCTGTGACAGGTAAAGATTTGATTCATACTAGATCACACCTGTATAACTTCACATCTCTCTTCAGTTTGAGAATTCATCTTCATGTTCTTCTTTCAGTCCATCATAGATCTGGTTGGCATGTAGTGTTGGGGATCATAGTGGGATGTGGAGGATTATTCATCATCATCATCATTATTCTGTTAAAAAGGTGAGTTGAAAGTCATCATCAATTATATTGTCATTCAATATAATTAACTTTCAAACTAGTGCAGGCTGAAATAGCTCAGTTTTATATTTGATTATTATTAGTTGAATCTTTGAACACTGCGATTATTTTAACAGGAGAAAAAGAAGCGGCGCTAAAGCTGAAGACCTCACGGTTAAACAGGTAAATCATCTGGAACACAACTGACTTTACAACAGTAAGAATAAGTGAAATGTTCATAAGACTAACACATTACAGAAGTCATTGTAACATCTCACATATGTAAAGTATTGACTGGTATGTTGCTATTGCACCATAATCCCCCCAAGTGATCAGTAATTAAATTGCATACTGGACCGACTTATATGTGTGTTTCAAACTATAATATAATTATTTTATTTTTTTTAACATTTACTTATTGTCATGTAGGGACATTTTCTCAGCAAATAATAATGCATGTTCTTTTATTTTAGGATGATCTCTACTCCAATATAACAGGGAGAGCTCCAGCTGATTGTGATGATGCTCAGTATGCAACTGTTACACCCAAGTGCAGAGATCAGACTGCAGGAAAAGCTCCTGAATCCAGAGATACTGAGGAGATGCAGTATGCAACAGTCCAACATTACAAAAACGAGATGAAGAGACCAGAAGTGACTGAAACCCATTATGGCAATATTAGAGATCACCAGCCTGATGCTGCCATGAGGTGAGAAGAACCAACTTAAAGTTTACCCAAATTTTCAATTATGTCTTCATTCACTCACAATCATGTTGATACTGATCTCCATTTTTTTTTAATACTGAGAGCGACCAATACCAATTTCGATACCACAAAGTGCCTGTAAGGGATTAATGGAAAGGAGGAGGCGAGAAGCAGCTTAACAATATAAATAATATTTAATTAAATAAAAAGACACACAAACACACACAGAGTAGCGGCCAGTAATTCCTTCTCTCGAACTGTCATCCTCGGCCGCCTTTATCCCTCGCGCGCCCCTATCAGGCCGATTGGGGACCATGTGTGCACTGTTCTAGCCTGGCCCTGCCCTCCTCCTCTCTACACTCCTCCCAGCATTGCCTCAGGCTGGGGAGCCCCCGGCATTACGTACATCCCTCGGGTCATCCCCACCTTCATCGACCTATGAGGAGACAGGAGGGGAAAACAAAATAGGCGAGGGAAAGGCCAAGACAGAGCAACAGGGCACGAGAGAAAAAGAAGCTCACTCAAGGGTTCTCTGATGCGCCGTCGCGCAGTCCTCGATCACTCCTCCACCCTCTCAGGCGACGACAGCCGCTCCTCCCCATGTAGACCGAAGTCAAACTCCGACCCCCAGCAGACAGAATATCCCTCCGCTTTTCTGGCGACACTTTGGGACACTACTCCGCCCCTGGCAGCGACTCCATCACTCCAGGTGGTCGGGGAGTCCCAACTCTTCTCGCCTCACAGACAGCGGCCATTCCCAGCATCCGGGCAGTCAGGCTACTCTGTCTCCCGACGGATAACAGCGGCACTCCCCTGGATGGCGGCTGTGTCGTGGACTCTACGACAGGCAACCTTCCTCCTTCCCGGGTTTTGGCACCAGTGTAAGGGATTAATGGAAAGGAGGAGGCGAGAACCGTCTTAAAATGACATTAATTGTGAATTGCTAACATTTATTTGTATTGAAAACAGTTATTAATAGTTCTGTTGTCAATATCAAAGGGTCATTGTGACATACTGGCAACCAGTAAAAATGATGAGAGCATCACACACAGTAGAGATGCTAACTATATAAATTACAAGCTTTAAATTACAAGCTTTAAAACTGCTCCAGTGAGAAATCATTAATATCTATGATTTGTTTACTGTCTTTGGCGTCTTGTTGTAACACAAATTATGAATTATTAAGCAAATGCATGAAGATGTGGTGCCGTTATTGAAGTTATATATGCTATTAGTGGTAATGTGACCAACATTAATCTGATTTCAATTGGGATCTTCATAGAATAGCACTGAGATGAGTGACTGATGATGAGCTATTGAGAACTTCTCACGTATTGTGAACACATCCGGACAACAACAACATTTTCATCTGATCCTCAGACAGAACTATAGCATGGATTTAGAAGACTTGGAATATTGTTGTATGGATTACTTCAATGGTACTTTTTGTCCTTTTTGGAGCTTGGTAGTCAGGGTCACCAACCGCTTCAGTTGTATGGAACTAGTGATGTTTATTTGAATGAATCTTTTAAGTGAACAAATCATTACCGTTCACCTTCATACACACATACACTCATATTTTTTAATCACTGACTTCTCTCCCTTCGAAGCCAATGATATCTGCTGCTTTTCATGCCGGTAAAGACTGACTATAGCATGAGCCAGTAGCATTCGTGTGCACGCTGTGAAGGTGAACATCAGTGGTTTCACCCGCTGAACGATTATGGCCTTCACTGAACTAGTCATTAGTGATGGGAAGATCGGATCTTTCAGTCTCATTCAGCAAAATGAACAAATCTTTACTCAAGTCATCTTTTTCAACACGTCAACTTATGCAAACTTTGATTATAGCCCTGTGGCAGCGGGGGCGTGGTCAAGCGTCTGTCCGGGGAGAGAAAGCGGTAAGGGTGCTTGCACCTGAGCCAAATTATGTCTAACACCTGTCTCTGATTTCAGTGAGCGGGATTAAAACGGCCACAGAACGACCAGACAAGGCAGAGAGAGAGCTGCGTGCATACGTCAGTCCAGTGATGAAGTTTCCTGCCTTATGAATCAATTTATGTTACTCTGTGAATGTGTGTATTGAAAGCGGAAGTTGTATGCGCTACTGTGGCCATTAAAGCCAATTCACCTTTCAAAAAGCCTACGTCTTCGTGCCTTCTTCCACATTGGTGCCGAAAAACTGGTTTGGATCAGATAAAGTACGCCCCATGGAGCCCTTCCAGCTGGCCGAGGTCCTCCAGTCCCTTGCCAGCCTGCATCAGAACAACCAGCAATCCCTGGTTGAGTTACACCAAGACCAGGACCGGCAGTGTTTTGAAATCCTGCTGGCTCAATCAGAGGACCGACACACAATCCGGAGCCTCCTTGCCCAGGAAAGAGCCCCAGCAGCGCTTCTGAAATCAGAGACAGTTGTTAGACATAATTTGGCTCAGGTGCAAGCGCCCTTACCGCTTTCTCATCCCGGACGCTCGACCACGCCCCCGCTGCCACAAGCCCCAATAAGGATAAATTTATAATGCAGCCAATGACAAATTATGAGAAACAGAAATTATTAGTTCACCTCTGGAATCTTCTTGTCTGAGTCGTTCGTTCTTTTGTCACATGACAGTGTATAATTTCTGTTTCCTGTACTGCGCCTATGTGGTTTTCACATGACAAACGAACGTAGGTTGCGCAATGCACATGCGCGACTAACACAAAATGAACGAATCACTCTCTGAGTCTCTGAGTCACATAAAAAATTTGTTTCAAAATGAATGAATCGTTCATGAACGACCCATCACTACTAGTAATAGTTAGTCATTTGAGTCTGAACAAGATGAGATTTCGTCCGCGAAAAAACTGAATATACTGATAAACTCATTTGCGAATGACTCGTGAACGAAGATCTGCGACTGAACGAGATGGAGCTGCAACATGTTCGTTCAGTTCTACGTTTGTGTCTGTGACGTTCAGCAAGGAGAGCAAGGGGCGAAATGCACTTAAGACAAGTTTATAGGTATGCACAAAAAAAAAGCTTTGATGCACAGTGCAGGATATTTAGGCTTTTCTAAAAAAATGTCTTTGTCTTCGTAATAATTAAGCCCAAACTGAAAATTAGACCTGCCACTTGTGCCGAAATGACAATCTGACATCTGATACGTCTTAATCCCTGGATGTGCGGTTGTTACAGAGCAATAACTGACCACTAGATGGTGCCATTAACCTATCAGACTAGAGTTTTAGCCGTGTAATAAAACCTGCCGATTTACTCATGATTTGTGTGAAAGTGATTAAAAATCGTTGTTGTAGTGCCTCTAACTGCTACACTACATACAACGAGCCATGTAAAAAAATCTAAATGTAGTTATAGTAACGCGATTCTAAGGTTGGTAACATTATTGTGTTTCTATTTTGTTTTGTTTTAGGCAATCGAATTTGCAAGCTGTAGAAGATGTCTCGGTGATCTACAGCAGGGTAAAACAACCCTGAGTTAATCACTCGGGACTACTGAGCAAATGAACTTTTGAGCATGATCGCCGGATTTGAATGATTAAAACATAGATTGATACCAAAAGTGCCAAGTATTTTCATAATATGTCAAATATTCATTGTTAAAGGCATTGAAAGTTATCTAACATGAATAACCTGCAGGCTGGTGGGAATATCGGGAAACTGATATGCATGTTGTAGTTTATTTGAAATATTCTGATCACCATGTTATTAACAGTGTGCATGTAATCATGGGCAATCAATTAATTTAACTTTGGAAATGAATCCAATATGGAGTTGAATACATCAGTATAGGAAGAAATTGGTAAATAGTTTGTAAAATACACTGATTTGGTCTGTAGGACTGTGATAAAACAATGTTTAAGAAGCATTAGATGAGAAGTAAGACACATTGCACAGAGGCTTTTAATGCATGGGTGACATGAGCTTGATTCCGGCTCGGGATATTTCTCAATCACACACACACACTATCTTCTGACCACCATTTTCTGTCACATCTTGTTTCTCCCTTCAGCTGAAGGCAAAAAAGTGTTGATATTTCACTGATAAAAGGCATATTATTAACATATAATTGGATTGATTTACACTTAAATTAGAAATGATGTCATAGCTTTGCATTAATACAACTGCAATTTCTATTCTTGGTGGAGGGTTAACAGTTTTGCTCATACTGTGGTATGTCACATCATCCATTCTTACACAATATGTCGTGTTTTGCAGTTCTACAGAACATGTTTCCTGTGAAAGAATACAAGGGTGAAGACACAACTTCATTATTTGTTTTATTTATACCTGACCACTCAATGTAATCTCAATTATGCAGTAGTTTTTCAAATGCCCAACAATAACGCATGCAGTGGTAAATGCAGAAAATTGAATGCTATTACTATAATGTATACAATATGTAGAATAATGTTATGTATACAAGTTTGTATGTAAGAGAATAAAAGTATAAACCATGATAAATTGTGGAAACATGTTCATTTAATAACTGTGCAACAAATACATCCTATTTATCGATAAATCAGTGGCATTTCTGCATTAACAAATCAAATTAATTCAGGGATCAACTATTTTATTCATGGTGTGGTCAGAGGACTGTGTGCTATCTGAGTTAAGATTCGTGATTTCTCTGGCTGTGTGGGCAGAAGTCAAGAAAAAGGAAGAAGCTGTTTCCGTAAGCATTTTGAAATTAACAGTGTAATTTTTGGAGATCAGACTCGCTTGTACACGGTAAGACTTAATTCTTGCTCATATGTGAATATTGTCTGATTTATACCTTGATAAAGACCTATAACTCATTAAATGAGGTTCATTCTTGATCATAATCCCTCATGTTAGCTCAATGTTGTGTTTTAGAAGTGTGAACATCACAAAAACTCGAACAGTAAAATCAGTGTTTCTAGAATGAACAGATGATGCGTTAATGGGAATGTTTTTCAGGACAGGGATTGCATGTTTTCATCATGGTGTGTATGTTAGATGTCATGGGTCCTTCTCTTCCTCTGATATTTCTGCTTGTGATGCCAGGTGAGTCTTGATTTTTGAGTACTGATTTTACAGATAAACATATACATTTTAAAAAACAGCTTTTAATTGAGCTCATCAGTCTGGTTCTGGAAGTGAAAATCTCCTTTATTTTCTCCTTCGGCAAGTTTATTTTCTAAATCTTTAATGACAGATCTACTGTGAGCTTTGAGGTTCTGTTGAAGCCACCAGTTCACGCTATTTCAACTTCATTTAAAAAACAAACGTTTAATAGCGGATATCCTGACGAAGAACTACACTACCCATGATCCTGCTGAGAAAGATCCACCAATAAGAGAATTGCAGTGATCAAAGTGCGCCAAAAGAGCTTGCAGCTCCACGCACTGCCATGATGCACTGTGATTGACACAATCAAGTTGCTCTCAAACTTCTTATCTAAGTCGCAATGCTTCATGGGATTGTAGTTCATTCCTCATAAATATATGTCAGATATCCAAAGATTGTAGTGTTGTGATTCTCCTTTAAGCTGCTTGGTTTGGTTCATGGCTCAGAATTATTTAAAGAAGAATTTAGGAAATTTCTATTCAACAAAAAAATTTGATATTTTGAAGACTCTCTGTTGCTCCTTTCCACACAATTGTTCACATTGGCCATGGCTGTAAAGCTTCAAAAATGACAACAACAATTAAGTAGTGTGAAGTCCTCATGTCAGGAACAGACTAATTTGTTATTTACCGAAGACCTTCAAATCTTCTTCAGCTATTAAATGGTATTTTGTTTTTCACGTGATCAAATACGTGCATTGCATTCAGCTACTACAGATGCCAGAACCAAAGATATTTTGCGTCAGTGATGACAAAATTGTCATGTTGCATTTTTTTTCAATCTGGATGAATTGAGAGAAAGATTTGTCCGCATCAATGGAGGGGAAGATTTTCAGCAAACAGTGACTTAGATTTGGGTCTGGTTCATGCACAGAGCTATCAAATGACTTCAATAGACTATATAGTGTGCAAATCAGGATTGTAATCTGGCATAACAGGCCTTTTCCCGGTGGGCTGATGCAGTTTGGATACGATCAGGGGCAGACTGACCATCGGGAAAACTGGGCTGGCCACGAAACATGCTGAATGGGTCACCTCTCTCTCTCTCTCCGCTCAACATCTTTTGGGCCAGTTTCTATGTAAAATCTCGGGCCAATTTCTCTTCCCAGTCCAATCCTGGTGCAAGTTATTTATTTTAATTTATGATTCATCGATTCATGACTGAATATATTTTCAGTTTTCATAGTTCGGTTGTTAAATTATGCTTTTGTTCAACTAAGAAAATCTGATATTGACAAATTATGAGGTTATTATGAAATATTTTTTTTACTTTGTTTATTGAATTTTTTTTATTAATATATTTTGATGTCAAGAAAGTGCACAATTAGATTTTGGAACTATAGGGACAGGGGCTCAAGCCCAGTGCACACCACTGCTTGAACAAGATAATATGATTATGTAATTAAAGTGACAATTGCAGAAGCTCGTGCTGATTTGATTGATTTTTTTTCAGGGGTTTATAGTGATGATTGGGATGTGAGTTACAGGCCTACAAACATCTGTGCACTAAAGGGGTCATCAGTGATAATGTCCTGCACTTATAAATACCCTCCTGGATATAAGATCAAGAAAGTGTTCTGGACCAAATCTGATGTTAAAGTTAATGAAGAGTTTCCAGATCTGTTTAATGACCCTGAATACAGTCAGAGGATTCAGTATCTGGGAGATAAACAGCAGAACTGCACCATCAGACTGAATGATGTGACACAGAAAGATTCACACAAGTACTATTTCAAATTCATTACTGATAAACCTGGTGGAAGATGGATTGGTAAACCTGGAGTGACTCTTGATATCACAGGTGACATTTTTCACAATTCAGTCTTGATTGTTTTTATTTGGGTTTATGATCTCCATTTAAGATCAATTATATTCTGGGAAAGAAATCTTCATCCACAATATATCCAGATGTCAAGTGTTGTTGTTGTCAGATCTGCATGTGGAGTCTCCTGAGAGCGTGACAGAGGGAGATCCAGTCAGTCTGACATGTAAAAGCACCTGTAATCTGTCTGACAGACCAACATTCATCTGGTGGAAAAACACACAGTCATTAACTGAGAGAAACAATAAACTCGTCCTGCAGTCAGTCAGAAGAGAGGATGCAGGCAGATATATCTGTGCTGTACACGGACACAATCTCACATCACCTCATGTTGATCTCAATGTTAAATGTACGTACATCTTAATTTATTAATTTCTTTCCAGCAGGAAGTAACTATCACAAGATATGTCTGTTGATGCACAATAATAAAGAAACCTGCTTCCACAAAAATGTGTTTTCTTGACACCTTCAGTGCTCGACTGGATTGTTATATTTTATATATTTCACTTGTAGATTCTCCAAAGACTGTCTCAGTGTCCATGAGTGGATCTGGTGAACTAGTTTTGGGTGATTCAGTGAATCTGACCTGCAGCAGTGATTCAAACCCACCTGCACAAATCATCTGGTTTAAAGGGTCAACATATATTGGATCTGGAGAAATCTACAGCATCACAAGTATCCGCTCTGATCACAGTGGAGAATACAAGTGCAAGTCCACAAATGAAGTTGGAGAGAAATACTCTGATACTGTCACTTTAAATGTCGTGTGTGAGTTTATGATGTTGCAGTAACTGTTGTAACACATCACTGGATTATCAATCTCAAAACATGATTCACATCTTTCTTCAGTTTGAGAATTCATCTTGATGTTCTTCTTTCAGTCCTTCATAGATCTGGTTGGCATGTAGTGTTGGGGATCATAGTGGGATGTGGAGGATTCATCATCATCATCATCATCATTCTGTTTATAATGTGAGTTTATAAAGGTTGTAATAGCCATAGCAATTATAATAATAAAGTATGATAATAATAATTAGCATAATTAATTCACAGCAATTCAACGTTTTTGTGTGTGTGTGTATGTTACTTTCTTGACACTCAAAGAATAAGGGTGAAAAGAAGACCCACTATTCTGGAGTATGAGGTGAGTTGAAAAAACTTTACTTGGACTGGAAGGGAACCTGATTATTAACAGCTGCATGCTTTAGTTCCAGATTACTTAAACATTGAATTCCAAAATGGTCTTATTAAGTAGGGTTTCCAACTGTTCCCTATTTGCTGGGATGTCCTTAGAGGCAGTGTAGGTTTAGTGTAAGCTTACATGGTCTGTTGGCAAAATGTCCCATACTGAAGTGCTCAAAATGCTCAAGTGTCCTGTATTCACAGGGCAAAACATTGGACACCCTACTCTGAACCTGAAGGTTGTTCTCTGACAATATTTTATTTTAAACAATATCTGACATTACTGCAGTACCCCATTTGGCACCCATTACCCCTGCAGCCATCATTACTAATGAAAGGCTACAAGTATAATAGCTAGTTTACCATGATGTTGTACGGAGGTCCAGGGTCCCCAAAGAGAGATGTATTCACAAAGGTTGCCTGCTGTGTCATTAGAACTGTACAGTGATGATAACAGATAATAAAAAGGTACATATCCAAGAAACATGGTAATGTAACATTGAAAAATCACTTGTTTTTTATTTAAATGCTTATTTTCCCCTGAAGAACGCCGATCCCATTGTTATGACATATGCAGTTCTTGACCCCGACACCAGATCGTCTGATGTGTACAACACAATCACAGTAAGTGAGACCTCAAAAATTACATTCCAAAAGAGTTTGTGCATTCAAAGTCAGAAACTGCATAAAATATGATCGTTTAATCACTCTTTCACTCTCACACAGACCACTCATCCCAGATCTCCTGAAGACACAAACAGAGCTCTTGCTCCTCAGCGAAGCTCTCATGAATATGAGAATCTGTCAGAACATACCTATCAGAAAGTCAGGTCTTTTTAATAACATTCAATAAAGAACAAACTGTCCTCACTTCTATTCAATAGGTATTAAACCATCATTAATTCCACCCCCATTACCACCCAGTACAATATCACAGCAAAAACATTTGATCTTCTCAGCATGGCAGAAATATGGATATGTCATTTTTTATTGAATAATAAATCAGCACCTGGTGGATGTTCAATGGTCAAATACATACTATAAAAGTGACTGTGCTGCTGTTACGATCCACACTGTCTTTTGTTTGTGTACCTTTTATTTTTAAGTTTTTGGCACCTTTTACCTTCCATATTGTCTTCTGTTTTATGCACTCTTATTTTGAAATCACTCATGTTCCTGTTTCCCAGTCTTGACATGTCCTGTTTTCCCTCCATGTCTATGTGTCTGGTTTTCATTGGTTCATTGTCTAATTATCTTGTTATCAGTTCTAG
The DNA here is from genome assembly GCA_032164185.1 of Moxostoma hubbsi. Taxonomy (NCBI): domain Eukaryota; kingdom Metazoa; phylum Chordata; class Actinopteri; order Cypriniformes; family Catostomidae; genus Moxostoma; species Moxostoma hubbsi. The sequence continues at coordinate 3,350,989 of JAVLUX010000012.1, forward strand.
TTCATCACTGGTTTTAGTTTATTGTCTTGTTATCTTGTTTTGTGTTTTGGTTTTCCATTGGTCTATGTTTCCCCTTGTTTTGTATTTAAGTCCTCATGTTTACCTTGTCGGTTATTGTTTGGTCAATGTCTGAAGTTTGATGACGTTCCTTGTTGCTCCTGCATTCTACTGTGTTCCTGCCCGTGCCCTCCTTGGATTATTTCCCCGTGTATATATCTTGTGTTTGCACCTTTGTTTTCCCCTCGTGGATGTTTTGTTTGTTCCAGTGTTCACCGTTTGTTTGACCCCTTGCACCAACTAAATAAAGCTGTACCTGGATCCTCATTCCTTGTCTGCCTCCCCTGCATTACAGATGCTTATTCTATAAATGCTTGTTAATGATGCATTTTGTACATCACCCAGAAGTCTATTTGATGGGTGAGTTTACATCTGGAAGACGTATTTTTTCATGTTGTTTGCTCATCTCTCGTCAACTCAGGTGTCAATAAGAGATTCAGCAGATGTCTTTGAGATGTTTGTGATTTAGAATGTTTGTAAATGTTATTTTTTTTTAAAGATGTTTGGCATATTAAAACAATGTTTCATGTCCATTTGTTTATATAGTTTTCAAGTTGTCTTGTAATGAGCTGGATAATGAGGACTCCAACAGACGTTATATAAAAAATAATCACCTACAGAACTGGGCTGACTGTATATTATTGTAATGCATACTCAGACTCGAGGATGATGTTTGAACCAAGCAGGTATTTATTAACACACAAACAGAGACAGTGGGTAAGTGATGATTTGACAATACTGGGCTGAAGTGGTGATAGTTTACGTGATGAAGACTGATGCTAATAGAGATTCCTTGAGTGTAGTGTTTACAACAATGTAGCTGGAATTGATGATTTGGGACACTAGAGTCGCTGAAGAGGAAACATTTGGAGTAGAAGAGTTGCTGGAGAGGAGGCAGGTGTGGGTGATCAGTACTCAGGTGTGGGTAATCAGCCCCCCATGCTAATAATGTTGTCTCGAGGAATCCAATATCTTTCTTCTGGACCATAACCTTCAAAATCCAGAATGTCTTGGACTGCGTGTATCGGTCCATCTTCTAAGACAAGCGGCTGGGATCAACTGGATCAGGATCTGAGGAGAGAGAGAGGGGTGGTCATGTTTTAACAGTAAAATGTGGAAGGTAGGATGTATGCGATTATTGAGGAGGGAGTTGGAGCTTGAAAGTGACTGGGTTGATCTGTCTGGTGATTGTGAAGGGACCAATTTAATGGGGACTGAGCTTTTTGCAGGGGAGAAGCAGCATGATGTCCCTTGTGGAGAGCCACACCTTCTGCCCAGGCTGGTAGATGGGAGAAGCTCTTCGAGCATCGGCGTGGAATCTCTGGTGGTGCACTGCCCATTGCAGGTAGTGGTGAGCTAAGTCCCAGTCACTCTCGCTTTCTCTGAACCAATGGTCGACTGCTGGGACGTCTAATGGTTCGCCGGACTGGGGAAAGAGAGGTGGTTGGTAACCGAGTATGCACTGGAAGGGTCTGAGGTTGGTGGAGGGTTGACGAAGGGAGTTTTGTGCATACTCTGCCCAGGACACAAAGCAACTCCAGCAGATCTGGCAGCGATGACAGAAGGTTCTAAGGAAATAGCTTACCTCCTGAATCTTCCTCTTTGTCTGTCTATTACTCTGCGGGTGGTAACCAGATGAGAGGATAAATGGACACTCCCAAGAGAGAGAAGTCGTCTCTCCAGACTCTGGAGATGAATTGAGGGCCACGGTAGGAAACAATGTCTTCAGGGATCCCATAGTTCCGAAACATGTGGTTGAAGAGGGACTCTGCGGTCTCCAGAGCGGTGGGCAGACCCTAGAGGGGGATCAATTTGCAAGCCTTGAAGAAATGATCTGTAGCTACCAGCACACAGGAATAACTTTTAGAGGGAGGAAGTTCAAAGATATAGTAGACCCCTAGATGTGACCAGGGTTGGTGAGGAACAAGCAGCAGAAGGAGTTTACCAGCTGGTAGTTGTTGTGGTGTTCTGGATATTGCACATTCTGGGCATCCTTGGAGAAACCTTCTGATATCTCGAAGCATGTGGGGCAACCAGAACCGGTCCTGGATCAGCGAGAGGGTCCTATTGGTCCCAGGGTGGCCAGTGCCCAAGGAGGATTGTACGGAGTCGATGAGTGTAAGACATTGAGAGGAGGGTAAATAGGTCTTGTGTGTAGGGTATCCCGACGGAGCTGGTTCAGTGGTGGAGGCTTGACAGATGCTATCGTCCAGGGACCATGCACTATGACATGTGAGACAATAAAACAAGGTGCATATGAATAAAATGAATATACCTTATACTGATTATTCAGTATTGCTATACAGGTGAAACTCGAAAAGTTAGAATATCGTGCAAAAGTTCATTAATTTCAGTAATTCAACTTAAAAGGTGAAACTAATATATTATATAGACTCATTACAAGCAAAGTAAGATATTTCAAGCCTTTATTTGATATAATTTTTATGATTATGGCTTACAGCTTATGAAAACCCCAAATTCAGAATCTCAGAAAATTAGAATATTACATGAAATCAATAAAAAAAAAGGATTTTAAATACAGAAATGTCGGCCCTCTGAAAAGTATAATCATGCATATGTACTCAGTACTTGGTTTGGGCCCCTTTTGCATTAATTACTGCCTCAATGCGGCGTGGCATTGATGCTATCAGCCTGTGGCACTGCTGTGTTATGGAAGACCAAGATGCTTCAATAGTAGCATTCAGCTCTTCTGCATTGTTTGGTCTCATGTTTCATCTTTCTCTTGGCAATGCCCCATAGATTCTCTATGGGGTTCAGGTCAGGCGAGTTTGCTGGGCAATCAAGCACAGTAATACCATGGTCATTGAACCAGGTTTTGGTACTTTTAGCAGTGTGGGCAGGTGCCAAGTCCTGCTGGAAAATGAAGTCAGCATCTCCATAAAGCTTGTCTGCTGAAGGAAGCATGAAGTGCTCTAAAATGTCCCGGTAGACGGCTGCATTGACTCTGGACTTAATAAAGCACAGTGGACCAACACCAGCCGATGACATGGCTCCCCAAACCAACACAGACTGTGGAAACTTCACACTGGACTTCAAGCATCTTGGATTGTGTGCCTCTCCTGTCTTCCTCCAGATTTTGGGACCTTGGTTTCCAAATGAGATGCAAAATTTGCTCTCATCAGAAAAGAGGACTTTGGACCACTGAGCAACAGACCAGTTCTTTTTTTCTTTAGCCCAGGTAAGACACTTCTGATGTTATTTGTTGTTCAGGAGCGGCTTGACAAGAGAAATACGACATTTTAAGCCCATGTCCAGGACCCGTCTGTGTGTGGTGGCTCTTGATGAAGTAACTCCAGCCTCAGTCCACTCCTTGTGAAACCCCCCCACACATTTGAATGGCCTTTTCCTGACAATCCTCTCCAGGCTACAGTCATCCCTGCTGATTGTGCACCTTTTTCTTCCACACTTTACCCTTCCACTTAACTTTCTATTAATGTGCTTTGATACAGCACTTTGAGAACATCCAACTTCTTTTGCAATTACCTTTTGAGGCTTTCCCTCCTTGTGGAGGGTGTTAATGATGGTTTTCTGCACAACTGTCAGGTCAGCAGTCTTCCCCATGATTGTGAATTCAACTGAACCAGACTGAGAGACTGATTTAAAGGCTCAGGAACCCTTTGCAGGTGTTTTGGATTAATTAGCTGATTAGAGTGTGACACTTTGAGCCTACAATACTGAACCTTTTCACAAAACTTTGCTTGTAATGAGTCTATATAATATATTAGTTTCACCTTTTAAGTTGAATTACTGAAATTAATGAACTTTTGCACGATATTCTAATTTTTCGAGTTTCACCTGTATATGCACATACATTGTTCTTGATATTTTAGCTGAAATTGAGAATGAAACACCTCTAAAGCGGCGATTCCAATGGCCACACCTGCCAGCAGAATTGCATTTTCCTCAACCAAGGTCTGGAGGGTTTGCGTGATGTGAGCGTGAAACGATCGTTTGTGTTCCGTAACTGTTTTCGGGTCCTTTAGTAACGTATAACGTGCGAGTAAGGGTAGCTGGTGGACTTTTGGGTTCCCTCCTCTGTGCTCTACGCAGACTGCGTAGTGTGCATATAGGGAGTGGCAGTAGGCCCTACTGTTTAAGAGACATGCAAAAACTAATTACATTTGTGTGCAGCTTCTTTCTTCCTCCTAAAAATACTGTATGGTGTTTGTTTAGTGAACTAATTGCTTAATTTTCCTTTTTGGGTGACCAAAATTTTTACATTTAACTTTTTCCCCCTGAAGTGGTTTCACTTAATTTTTTCCTGTGTTTGGGTGGGGGCAGCTGGTCACAAAAGGAGAGCTAAAAGAGGAATAACAATATCAGAAAAAAGAGGAAGATCAATTTCTTGCCTGCATTTGCAATTTCTTTAAAAATCTGCTTTCATTTGAGTGTTGAAGATCAGACTCACAAGAACACGGTAAGAGTTGCACTTGATCATGTATGAATATTTTCTAATTACTGCTAACAATGAAAACCCAATCATACAAAACTTGAAATGAGAAAGGGCAGTGGTGGCTCAGCGGTTAAGGCTCTGGATTACTGACCAGAAGGTTGGGGGTTCAAGCCCCAGCACCACCAAGACACCACTGTGTGGCCCTTGAGCAAGGCCCTTGATCCTATCTGCTCCAGGGGTGCCGAATCATGGTTGACCCTGCACTCTGACCCCAGCATAGCTGGGATATGTGAAAAATAAATAATTTCACTGTACATATGCAGAAATGTATGTATAATGTGTGACAATTGGGCAATTAAATTAAAAAAAATTAAATGAAAGGTTATCAGTTATAACCTCTAAGAATCCTCCGTTTTGTTTTTGAATCAGTTTCAATGGTGTAAACTACTTAAAGTGACATGTTTTATTGTTGAGTTTACAATGCAATGGACAGATGTTGTTTAATGAAAATGCTAATTAAGCTAAAGATAACATGGCTTATTATTGTGTATAATGTTTTAAGTGAAGTCCGTCAGAATGGTTCCTCCTCTTCCTCTGATCTTTCTGCTCATGATTCCGGGTGAGCCACGGATGTTTCATCAACACTCAAGTGTTTTGTTCTGCTTTCACTGATGCAAGACGCATTCCCGCTAGCTTCTGTTAGCATTCCTTTTTATTGCAATGGCACCCTTTCACTAACATTAACGGTACAGTGATGCAGAATTTAGTAGATGTGCAGAACATTGTTTATGGTTAATGTGTTCACTGATCTACTTTTCTTGAAGATCTTTTATCACCCTCTCCAAGACTTCTGCAGGATATCACATGTATCTCATTTCTCTGAGTTTGTTTGGGAGGGAAGGGAACTGTAAGGAATTTTTAACCAAACGGTTCCAGTAAGGATTCTTTCAGTCAGTTTTTGGTACTATTGAGGAAGAATTATTTAGAAATGAAATATGCATTTTTTTTTTATTGGATTCACTGCCCTTTGTAGTCTGTTGGCAATTTATAAGTTCATTTCAGATTTCTGCAGAGCAGTCATAACAAATCAGAAATACATTTAATACAATTCTTGTTAAAGGTGTGTTTGCAGACTTTTTTTTAAACAAAAATCAATCCAATAATTGATCCTAACTATATTGTTTATGAAATCTAAACAGAAATGTGATTGCATATTTAATTTAATATTTCATAAAATTCCACTCATTACAATAAAACTTGTGCATCTTTAACTACACATTGTCATATGAACAAGCAGTCAGTAACTGCACTATTTGATTAAAGTCTCACAGGTCTGAAATACAACAGTACTACAGTACTTCAGGCCTGTGATACTTCAACAGTTCTTATTTAATTTAAAGTTGGACATTAATAACTTGAGCATCAGTATAAGATTAATACTACACCAGACTAATCAGTGTATGATTTGCGCAGTAGATTCAAAAGAACTGGCTCATAAAATAAACTGGCAGCACTGTGTGTTTTAGAGTGTTTACGCTGCAGATTCAGTAGATAAGCAGCGCTGCTGTTGAAATGCTGAAACCGGTTTTCGGTTCCCAAACGTGTAGTTCGCCATTTATAGGAATTTTAAGAAATGCCGTGTTAAATTAACTTTTATGGTCCTGTAGAACTTGTGCTGATTTGATTGATTTTTTGTTCAGGGGTTTATAGTGCTGATTGGAGTGTGAGTTACAGGCCTACAAACATCTGTGCATTAAAGGGGTCTTCAGTGATAATGTCCTGCACTTATAAATACCCTCCTGGATATAAGATCAAGAAAGTGTTCTGGACCAAAACTGTTGTTAAAGAACAATATGAAGAGTTTCCAGATCTGTCTGATGACCCTGAATACAGCCAGAGGATTCAGTATCTGGGAGATAAACAGCAGAACTGCACCATCAGACTGAATGATGTGACACAGAAGGATTCACACGAGTACTATTTCAGATTCATTACTGATAAACCTGATGGAAGATGGATTGGTAGACCTGGAGTGACTCTTAAAATCACAGGAGACATTTTGCACAGTTCAGTCTTGATTGTTTTTATTTGGGTTTATGATCTCCATTTAAGATCAATTATATTCTGGGAAAGAAATCTTCATCCACAATATATCCAGATGTCAAGTGTTGTTGTTGTCAGATCTTCATGTGGAGTCTCCTGAGAGCGTGACAGAGGGAGATACAGTCAGTCTGACATGTAAAAGCACCTGTAATCTGTCTGACAGACCAACATTCATCTGGTTGAAAAACACACAGTCATTAACTGAGAGAAACAATAAACTCGTCCTGCAGTCAGTCAGAAGAGAGGATGCAGGCAGATATATCTGTGCTGTACACGGACACAAACTCACATCACCTCATGTTGATCTCAATGTTAAGTGTAAGTATATATTAAGTCATTCTTTATGGTTTTAATGGCTATGCTTTCACGAACGCACTGCAAATAATTCATCTTGATGTTCTTCTTTCAGTCCATCATAGATCTGGTTGGCATGTAGTGTTGGGGATCATAGTGGGATGTGGAGGATTATTCATCATCATCATCATCATCATTATTCTGTTAAAAAGGTGAGTTGAAAGTCATCATCAATTATATTGTCATTCAATATAATTAACTTTCAAACTAGTGCAGGCTGAAATAGCTCAGTTTTATATTTGATTATTATTAGTTGAATCTTTGAACACTGCGATTATTTTAACAGGAGAAAAAGAAGCGGCGCTAAAGCTGAAGACCTCACGGTTAAACAGGTAAATCATCTGGAACACAACTGATTTACAGCATTATAAGTGATTTGTTCAGATGATTAACACATTTCTGTATTTATGGGAACATCTTGTGACTGTTTTGTGTCAGAATCCTGCCTTATGTCTGGTTTCTTGTTTACTCTTTATTGGCAGGATCCTGACACATGTTCTGTTTCTTTTCTTTTATCTCTCCAGGTGTTTTTCTTCCCCACCTGTTCCTGTTTCTGTCTTGTTCCTAGGCCCGCCCCCTAATTTCTCTGCCCTTCTTGTTTGCCTCTCTGATTTCTCCCTCTATATATTCTCCTTGTTGGGTTCTTCCTCTTGTTTCTCAGTCAGTCCAGGCTTTTTGTATTTAGTTTTTCAGCTTGTTTTTGAATTTATGTTAATAAATACTTTTGAAGAGAACTGACCGTCTACATTTGGGTTCCTCCACACTAAACCCTGACATAAGAATCCAACCAGTCTTGAGCATAGCAGATGGTCAGCTCTAGCATAATGGGTCTGCTACTCTGCCCAGCATCCAGCAGGAACCTATTTCCCGAGGCACAGCTCAAAACACTTGTCTTTGGGCTACCCACAGGGCAGGAGGCCAATTGTGGAGTTTGCTGTGGCTCTCCTCAGAGCGACCCAGGAGCTGTGCTTAGGTGAATCACTCCTCAAACACCTGGTCCTCGCCAGACTAAATGATCCTCTCAGCTCAGAGGAGTTGGGGGGGAAACATTTTTGTGGCCCTTTTCGGGTATGGTGAACCACTTCTGCCATCAAATAGATCGAGTTCTTGTTCAGGGAAAGGACCACAACAATGGATAGCACCTCCTCTTTGTACGTGCCCCACCTTCCCTTGGGTTCACCATGCCCTAAGCTACACCAAAAAAGGAGGACCGCTGCAGCCCCCGTTGAGGCGTCTGTCCACTGCTGATCACCAGGAGGTGCCTGCCCCATCCACTGCTGACTGCCAGAAGGCGCTTACCAAACCCCACTCCCTTCCTGGTGCCTCCTTCTTGGCTGAAGGACCCCAGCCGCTTCCTGGAGCCGCTGATCCCTCCCCTTCTGGCCACCAACACTCCGCCCCATTCCTGAAGTTTTCCAACCCGCCCCCACCCTTAGCTGAAACTGCATGTGCCTCCCTGGTCTGACTACTGCCCTCATGCCACTGCCCACTGGCCCTATTATGACTTGCCCCTACCTGGTTTGTCCCTTCTGTCCCAACCTGGATTGTTCTGTCTTTCAGCTTGTGCTGACCTCTGTCCAGGCTTTTTGTGTTTTGTTTTTCAGCTCGTTTTAGTTAATCAATTACTTTTCTCAGTAAACATATGAGATTGATAGCAATTCAATTATTTGAGATGTCATAAAATTTATTAGAAATTACATTGAATCAATTGATAGCCAAAATATCGTATCCTTTTCTTTTATTTCAGGATTATTTCTACTCTAACAAAACAGAGAGTGCTCAAGCTGGTGACGTTCGTGTTTGTGAATTAGCCGATTGTGATGCTCAGTATTACAATGTTACATCAAGCAGAGGATATCAGACTGCAGGAAAAACTCCTGAATCCAGAGATTCTGGGGAGATCCAGTATGCAACTGTCCAACATCACAGAAACAAAGAGATGAATGAAAGTCAGTATGACAACATTAGAATTAATCAGCCTGATGCTGCCATGAGGTAAGAAGAACCAGCTTGACTGTAAAGTTCATTTTCTCACCAGCATGTTCCTCGAAACCTGTCTGATTTTGTTCTTTTTTTTTTTGGAACACAAAAGAAATTTGCAGAATTCCCATGGTGCTCCAAAAATAAATGCACCATAAATGTTGTCCATACAAGTTGTGTGCGCCCTCAGCATACAGCTGGTGAGTCCCATGAATCTATGTCTCCTCGACAGGCCATAATGAGTGTAGAGAAACAAGCCGATCGATTTACAAATCGATGGCACAAACAGGGAGCGAGACCAAAAAGCACTCGAGACATCAGATTGTCACGAGCATCACATATTGCCGCAGTTGCATCCTCTACCCCAGATATGGCTCTGACAAGGATTGCAAACACTGGTTTCCTACCACCGCCTATACATCTTGAGAACAGATTTGAAGCATTAATGAATGAGGAATCCCCAAATATAATAAATGTGATCAAACACAGACTGAATCAGCCAGTAGCTAACACTGATGCTAACTGGCGCTCAAGGTCGAGCAGACAGCGGCACTCAGCTCAGAGCACAGCTGGGCCCAGGACTCTGATAGTGGGTGAATCCACAATCAGAAACATTAGCAGCAGGGATACAACTACGTGCTGCCTTCCACAAGCAACAACTTCTGATGTAAACAGGGAACTTCAGAATATTCTGATGAAATATCAGACTGCAAATCGACTCATCATTCATGTGGGGAAGAATGATATTCATAAAGAGCAGTCAGAACTCCTTAAGAAGGATTTCAATGAACTTTTTGAAACACTTAAAAGACTGAAAGTTCAAACATTCATCAGTGGACCACTTCCAGCAAGAGGAACAAACAGGTTCTCACGGTTGCTTGGGCTTAATACATGGCTGCAAAAAACCTGTAATATAAAAGGAGTGAACTTCATTGACAACTTCAATCTTTTCTGGAGTCAGAGGCAACTGTTTCGACAGGATGGCCACCACCCAAACAAACTTGGTTCAAGAGTGCTAAAGGACAATATATACTTCTCTCTCAATCATCCTTCTGCAGTGTGTGCCAATCCAATCAATCTGAATGGCAAACACACACCTGGACACAGTATGAATGACCACAGGACTTCACTTCAGCACCTGAATGGACATTTGGTTGACAATTCACACAAGGACAATGATAACACCACTCAGCCAAAACAATTTCTGCTCACGGACACAATCTCAGCTGAGCCCTGCCCACAAAGCTCACCACAGACAGACTGTGACATATTAGAACTGCTCCAAGATTCAGCACCCAAGGACGACTTTCTGGAAAACACCCAGGGAGACCAGGACAGCATATTACAGCCAATAACACAGCAACAGCCCCTCTCACCAGACACGTTATCCCTCTCTCCAGCATCTCCACATCTGTGCTTCTCAGAGAAAATGGAAGAACTGGTGTATGCTGGAACCAAACTATCCCACTCATTTGCTGCAAGCCCCCAGATATCAAGCAAAAAACAGCAGGCCCCTAAACCACCAAAGCCTGCGGGCAAAGCTCGCCCTCCCCCTCGTCCTGTGAGAGCTCTTCGGCCTCTGCCACAACGCAAGGGCTCACACCCTCCTCCATCTGCTCGAGGTGAACCAAAAACAACTGATACCAGCTCTCAGTGATATGTGTCGGGTCCCCACTATGATAACAGTAACTTTCTCAAATGGTTACAAAACAAGTGGGAACCCAGTGTGCCTGTATCTCTCTCTATTGCTGTTCGATGTCATGATAGAAAGTCTAAGGTCTTCAAAAGCCATACAGCAAACCCATCTAATCTGGTGCCTATTACACGCCAAACTAAGATTGCTGTGGGGTCAAAAAGTAAGACTGTTAAGTTAGCACTTTTAAACATCCGCTCACTAAAAAATAAATCACTTCTAGTCAACGACTTAATAAGTACATACAACCTGGATTTTATGTTTTTAAATGAAACTTGGCTAGAAGACAGCTGTAGTGCAACAGTCCTTAATGAAACATCCCCTCCTAACTTTACTTTTCTGAGTGTCTGCAGAGAAGGCAGGAGAGGTGGGGGCTTAGCTGCTCTTTTTAAAGATGTCTATCAATGTAAGCAAATATCATTTGGGAATTACCTGTCTTTCGAATATCTGGGTACTGTGTTAAAAGGTGCTCCACGCATTTTACTTATCATTATTTACAGGCCTCCAAAATACTCTCCAGCCTTTGCTGAGGACTTTACAGAACTGTTATCAACAATTACCTCAGAGTTTGACTGTTTTGCCATTGCTGGAGATTTTAACATTCACATAGATAATGCAGAAACCAATATGACAAAAGAAATCAAAACTGTTTTAAAAACGTTTGATCTGACTCAGCATGTACATGGACCCACACACAATCATGGACACACTCTAGATTTACTTATCAGTAAGGGTCTAAACATTTCATCATGATGCTTAAGAGATGCTTAAATGAGAACACTAGTGTACTATTTATGAAGGCTATATCTTTAACACCAAGAATATCTGCTGACACTGTTGATTTTCTCCTTGATTCTTTTAACTCAAAAGTTAAAAGTGTAATTGATGAAATTGCTCCTGTGAAAGTGAGGAAGAAGAGTGGCAGTCAAAAAGCACCCTGGAGAAACTCAACAGCAGTGCAAAATATGAAAAGACAATGCAGAAAAGCAGAGCGCATTTGGCGGAAGACAAAACTTGTAGTCCATTATAATATCTACAAAGACAGCATCCATGCTTTTAATATGGAACTAGGCAAAGCTAGACAGTCTTTCTTCTCGAATATTATAAACAGCAACTTAAACAACACACGCACTCTATTTGCGACTGTAGAGAGACTTACAAACCCCCCAAGCCAGATTCCCTGTGAACTGCTCTCAGACAGCAAGTGCAGTGAGTTTGCTTATTTCTTCTCTGAGAAAATAAATAATATCAGAAAGGTGATCAGCACATCCTTGAGTTGTGCTGGGGTCTGACAAATCAAACCACAACCTGAGAAAGTGGTTACTTTGTCTGACTTCAAAGAAATTGATGGCAAAATTTTGGAAGAAACCGTACGGCACCTTAAAACATCAACCTGCGCCCTTGATGCACTTCCAACATCTTTTTTCAAAAGTGTGTTCAACTGTTTAGAAGCAGATCTCCTAGAAGTGATAAACTCCTCACTTCTCTCTGGGAGTTTTCCAAACTCCCTGAAAACTGCAGTTGTCAAGCCCCTCTTGAAAAAGAGCAATCTGGATAAGACCATATTAAGCAACTATAGACCAATCTCAAATCTTCCTTTCATAGGCAAGATCATTGAAAAAGTTGTCTTCAATCAACTGAACAAATTCTTGAACTCGAATGGATACTTTGACAATTTTCAATCTGGTTTCCGATCGCATCACAGCACAGAGACAGCGCTCATAAAGATAATAAACGATATTCGCTTAACTACTGATACAGGCAAATTATCAGTACTGGTACTACTCGACCTCAGTGCTGCATTTGACACTGTCGATCACAACATACTTCTGGAAAGGCTGGAAAACTGGGTGGGGCTTTCTGGGATGGTCCTAAAATGGTTCAGGTCATACTTAGAAGGGAGAGGTTATTATGTGAGTATAGGAGACCATAAGTCTGAGTGGACGCCCATGACATGCGGAGTCCCTCAAGGCTCAATTCTTGCTCCACTCCTGTTCAACCTGTATATGCTCCCAATTAGCCAAATAATGAGAAAGAACAAAATGGCTTACCACAGCTATGCAGATGACACACAGATCTACTTAGCCCTATCACCTAACGATTACAGCCCCATTGACTCCCTGTGCCAATGTATTGATGAAGTAAACAGTTGGATGTGCCAAAACTTTCTTCAGTTAAACAAAGACAAAACTGAAGTCATTGCGTTTGGAAACAAAGATGAAGTTCTCAAGGTGAATGCATACCTTGACGCTAGGGGTCAAACAACTAAAAATCAAGTCAGGAATCTTGGTGTGTCTCTAGAGTCAGACCTTAGTTTCAGTAGTCAAGTCAAAGCAATAACTAAATCAGCATACTATCATCAGAAAAATATTGCAAGAATTAGATGCTTTGTTTCCAGTCAAGACCTAGAGAAACTTGTGCATGCTTTCATCACCAGCAGGGTGGATTATTGTAATGGACTCCTCACGGGCCTTCCCAAGAAGACCATAAGACAGTTGCAGCTCATACAGAACGCTGCTGCCAGAATTCTGAGCAAAACCAGAAAATATGAACATATCACACCAGTCCTCAGGTCTTTACACTGGCTCCCAGTTACGTTTAGGATTGATTTTAAAGTATTATTACTGGTATATAAATCACTCAATGGGCTAGGACCTCAATATATTGCAGATATGCTCACTGAATATAAACCCAACAGATCACTCAGATCATTAGAATCACATCAGCTAGAAATACCAACGGTTCACTCTAAGCAAGGAGAGTCTGCTTTTAGCTATTATGCCAGCCGCAGCTGGAACCAGGTTCCAGAAGAGATCAGATGTGCTCCTACAGTAGCCACATTCAAATCCAGACTCAAAACACATCTCTTTAGCTGTGCATTTACTGATGAGCACTGTGCCACTGTGCGTCCGACTGTATGTACTGTGTTTTATTAGATTTTTTATTTTTATTTTATTTTTTTATTCTAAACTGTTTTAATTATTCTTATTTTATTATTCTTGTTTTTTTTTTTTGTTTTTTTTTTAAATTTCTACTATGTAAAGCACTTTGAATTACCATTGTGTATGAAATGTGCTATATAAATAAACTTGCCTTGCCTTGCCTAAGTCTGTGCTGGGCTACTGACTGGACAACAACAACATTTTCATCTGATCCTCAGATAGAACTATTGCATGGCTTTAGAAGACTTGGAATATTGTCGTATAGATTATTTCTATATTATAATTTTTTTCCTTTTTTGGGCTTGGCAGTTGGCGTCGCCATTCTCCTCCATTGTATGGAAAAGGGCAGTCTGGATATTCTGCTAAATAATTTGTCCTTCATGGAAACAAAATCACACAGTTTGTCTTGTTATCTAAAAAATCTTTTGATATTTGATGTTATCATTTGATGTGTAACATCCAGCCTGATCGCATGAATATTGAGTGACCGTGTGTAACAGGTCAAGAATGGGCAAGGAGGAGGCGGGAACCGGCTAAACAGTCAACATAAATTTTAAAGCAAAACTCAATTTAAAACAACAAAAAACACAAGACGAACACACACACATGCAGCGCAGCCATGTACCTCTCTCTCTTTCTGAACTTGTGTCTCTGGCTCCCCTTTTTCTTGCTCTCCCACTGATCATCTGATTCAGCGCCGGCCGTGCACCCTAATGGCCTGGCCATGCCCTCCTCGTCACACTCCTCCCCTGCCCGATTCAGGCCGGAGTGCCACCGGATTGACTTACTCCCTCACCATTCTTTCAGCTGGTGGTCCTCCCCGCCTCCTGGGAACCTGGGGGAGAGGGGAGGCTTGGCGAGAGGGAAAGGGCGAGTGGGAGACGCAGAGACAGAGAGAGAGGAGAGAGTGAGAAAAACTTGTTCACCAGTCTACAGACACACTCCCCTTCTCGGCGGATAGCAGCAGTTCCTCTGGCTCTCGGCAGCCAGCAGCAGTTCCTTTGGCTATCGGCGGCCGGCAGTGACCCCTCCGTCCCCAGGCAGATGGCCGCTGCTGCTCCCCTGTCAGGAAGGCAGTGCCGAGGAATCTGCGGCAGCGCATCCCTCCTCCTTCCTGTGTTTCAGCACCAATGGAACACTTAAAGGATGGGCAAGGAGGAGGCAGGAACCGGCAGAACAGGCAACGTAAACTTTAACGACAGACATAAGCTTAAAATAACATAAACAAACAAACAAACACACACAACGCAGCCATGTCTCACTCTCTCTCGAACTGGCACCTCTGGCACTTTTTCATCCCCCTCCTGGCTGATTCAGGGCCAGGATTGTGTCCTAACGGCCCTGCCCCGACCTCCTCCTTGTCACACTGTTGCAATTTTTGCTAAATTATATTGCATGGTTTATTACGTGTAGTGCAGTTCTGAGGTCCACTGTGTGGCACTAAAAGCAAGTTAATTTTTTTTTCCCCAGATGAGTTTTAAATCAACAAAACCAACCTCCCTACCTTAAACCTAAACCTAACTGATAGTGTCAGAAAAAGCAAATGTGAGATGAAAAACGCAACCACATAATTTCCGAAGCTCTATCAGTTGAGATAGCGTACAATGTGATCACACTCAAACAAACTTGTAATTTTAGTTGGTCATCTAATGCAAACTTTAAAACAAGTCATGCACTATAGTAAGTGTTTAGATGTCAAAAGATAGCAATGCAAGATTTGTGTGATAGTGAATAAAAGTAATTATTTTGTAGCGCCTCTAGTGTTCACTTCACCAGGAAACTGCCAGAATACGTACAAGGAGCACTGTACGTATAGTAACGTGATTCTGTGAGACCAGGTTGGTAACTCTGTGTTTCTATTTTGTTTTAGGAGATCAAATTTGCAAACTGTAGACGATGTCTCTGTGATCTACAGCAGCATTAAGAAGCCACTGTAAAACAACCTTGTGTACATCACTCAGGACTACTGAGCAATACTATAGCTTCAATTCTAAGGCCAGCCATGACAGGTATTTACTGAACAGAAATAAATATGCATTGTTAATTGTATTAAAGGATCAGCTAACACGAGCAATCTGTTGGCAAGTTATTCTGTTAAATTGCTGTGTAATAAATGGTAAGAGTGGGATGAAGAGAATAGCGGTACATTAATATGCATGTCTAAATTTATTTGAATATTCTGATCTTAATCTATACAGGAAAATCTCAACAGCTGTTCACTCTATGGAGCTTTTTGAACCTTTTCAGATTAAAGATGTAATAGGAATGTGGACCTTAATTAGAACACAGTGTGCATGTAATCATGGGCAATCAATTAATTTAACATTGATTTAAGTTGAATATATCTGTATGGGTGGAAACCGGTAAATATTTATTTAGTCACTTGTCACATGGCTGTGTATTTAGAAATCATTGATTTGGTCTGTTTGACTGTGATAAAACAATGCTTTAGGAAGCTGTGGCATGGTGGAGGGCGGGACCGGCGCGTGATTACGCATGCCCGGTCCCGTATTAGGCTAATTACGCCGTCAAGAGGGATAAAGGCCACTCGCGGACGGTGATCGGAAGAGAGAGCTCAATTACGGACGTCCGTTATCTTATGTGTTTGTCTTTTGAGTTCTTCATTAAACCTTTAAGTTTATATGTTAAGCCGGTTTCTCGCCTCTTCCTTGCCCATGAATTATGATCTGTGTTACATTGGTGCCGAAACCCGGGAAGGAAGAGGGATACGCCGTAGCGGAGTTCTCGCCACTTCTCAATGGAGCAGCCGCGGCCATCTGCCGGGGGACGGAGGAGCCCAGCCACCTGGACGCGGAGGAACGGCCGCCGACCGCGAGGGGTCCCCTAGTAGCCGCTGGAACGCGGCGGAGTTGGAGACTGCCGACCGCGTGCGGGGAGGGGCTCACCGCCGACCGCCTGGAGCGGGAGAACCGCTGCCAGGGGCGGGGGGAGGCCCCTTCGATACCCCGGGAATGCGGCGGGGCGTTCCGTCCGCCAGGGGCTGAGGACTGCCTCCGATCTGCCCGGAGAGGCGCGGCTGCTGTCCTGAAGAGGGTGGAGAAGTGGCTGAGGAACGAGCTACGACATATCAGAGAACCGGCGAGTACGTTTCTTTTTTTTTTTTTTTTTTTTTTCAACATAAATAATAATTTAATAACGAACTTAAAACAAACATTTAGGACAGCAGACGTCTGCTGATTAAGCTCTCTCTCCCGATCGCCGTCTGCGAGTGGCCTTTTAACCCTCTTGCCGGCTCAATCAGCCCGATACGGGACCGGGCGTGTGCAATCACGCGCCGGTCCCGCCCTCCACCGTGCCACAGAAGCATTAGCCAAGAAAAAATGTACCAATGCTGCACAATAGCATGTTGACCAAGACAGTAGTATAATGCGTGGGTGACACGGGTTTGATTCCGGCTCGGGTTATTTCTCAATCACACCCCCGCTCATCCTCTGACCATCATTTGTCTCCCACTAGCTGAAAAAAAGTTTCACTGTTAAAATACGTATTATTAACACATCATTTGATTGATTTACTCTTAAATGTGAAATTATGTCATAGCTTTGCATCAAAACAACTGCTCTATTCATCCACCATGACCACTATTCGTATGCCGTGGGGATGTCAAAAAATAACTTATCTGTGGTCAAAGTGACAACATCCACCTACTTACACAATATGTCGTGTTTTGAAATTCTCTAGAACATGTTTCCAGAGAAAGAATGGAAGGGTTGGTCTCCTTTGTTTAACCAAAATCCTAATAATAGCCGGAAAAAAAACATTTGGTGCATGGGGATGTCTGACTATGGTAAACAAGCCCAACACACTTATTTTGAAATGTTGGAGGCTGGGCTCTGTTACAATGCTCTATAATGATGTATTTCCCAAATTAAACTTTTCATAGCCTATATATTCACCAGATGAAGGCTGTTGTGTATATTTGTTTACCAGATGAGGATTAATGACGGATAAGGTTTATTATTCACAAGATACTGTATAAAGTTGGAGACCCGATGTATGTGCTGAAAGGGCATGTTTCTTTATAGTCGCTTTTTTCTTTGCATGCCCTCGGACAATTTAGAACATTTCATCATCTAATCAAAATTACTAAATATGCATTGCAGTAAGGATAAACATATGAATGAATAATAAAAGTTTAAGATACAGAAAATCCCCACATAATTGTTTTTATTTCACTTCTTGAGGCCGCTGTTATACTGTAGATTTAAGCTGTTCCAACGGTGGAATCCACCACGATCGGCACAGAGGAGCCCATAATTGTCACTGCTAATTCTGGCCAGTTGATGGAATTATCACTTGCCAAATCAGGCCATGTTGCTATGCCAAGTTTGGTGACAGTGCCACCTATGGTTCAAGAAATCTCATAATAGTTAAACTCAAAAACTCATAACCGTTTGCACACAGTCTTGAGGATGGTGTCTAGATTCCTTCTGTCATACGGAATCCGGATACCAATTTTGTCATGATAGGCAATTCCGCCTGAACTTTGAACATTTTAAAATTTTATGAAAAATGCTGCATCTTCCCAATGCTACAGTGTATTGTGATGAAACTTAGCATGCATTTTCAACACTATTCCCTGAGGTTACTTGAGTGTTTGGGGGACAGTGTGACCTATTGGTACATTTTATAAACATGCTTATAACTTTTCAATATTCCATCCAAATGTCATTCCTTTGGTCATGTTGCGTTCCTTGGGTCATGCGGATTCCAGTTGTCACCACATTTACAATGTTACTCTAATTCAGATTTAACCATGGCAACTGCTGTGCTTGGCTGTGCTGACTCTCCGCTTGGTGTGTCACGCTGGCCACTTTCAATCTCAAAGCCAAGAGATGGATTGGATTGTGTGCTGGACTGTTGATCGGAAGGGAAGTGGGTCAAACACTTCTCGCAGTGACTTGTTATGTAGTTTGCTTTCACGGCTACATCTTACAGTCTGTGTGTTCTTTATGTTATGCTTAGTGTGGCATAATGGGTGCCATTTCCACTGTATTCGAAGGCAGATTTCCAGGTTAAAACTTACATGGTAAATTCCTGTTACATTTAATTTGTTCTGCCTGTGCGTGACAATTTCCTGATCAAGTGTGTAGAATCACAAAACATTCGGACACTTGTGGTGTACTGAGATTTTCAGGTATAGGACAATCCTGAATTCGCTATTGCTGCTTGTAGCTATATGTGTAGTGTCTCTGTGTGTTCCTGTTTTAAGTTTTGATTTCCTGGTCTTGTCATATGACCCTCACAGTTCATGATTATTGTCTTATTGGTTCTTGGTTTATTAGTCTTGTCTTATCATTGGTTCATGTGTTTACGGTCTTATCTTGTTTATTAGTTCCAGTAACCATCATTGGTTGTCTGGTTAACTTGATACCCATGTCTGTCTATTTAAGCTCTCATGTTTGCATTTGTCCTTTGTCGAGGATTGTGTCTTTGTAACGTTGCGTCCTTGTCTGTATATGGTCTTAGTTCATTCATATTCAAATCGTCAAGTCTAGTCATAGTTGTATCTTTTGTAAAGTTCTTTTATTTCTGTTTTATCAATTTGAACTTTGTAAATAAACTGCACTTGGGTTCCAACATTGTTGTCTTTGTCTTCTACTGCCAGCCTGCCACATTACATTATTGCAGCTTGAGCCCTATTGTTTTCGTGTGTTCCTATTATTGAATTTAGTCATAAAATGCTGTATTTTACGAACGACTTGGCATATCGTTACGAAACTCGGTATGTGTCTTTGACACCATGCTCTGAAGGAACTCAAAACGTTTTGTAACAGCGCCACCTTGCGATCAAAAATGATAATGCTATTTCTAAAAATGCTTATAGCTATTGACTCCTTTTGCCTTCTGTCATGAGATTGGTCTTGATAGATTCTGTGGTTCATGCTGAGAAAAATGATACCAATGTCATGATCGAGCAAACTTCCTGTCTTCCATTTTTAAATGTTTTGAAAACCTACTTTTTTGAACTCCTCCAAGACTGTCATCTATAGGCACTCATGACACAAAGTTATTCACAGAATTTTGATAAAACATACTGTTTCAAATGGGACTTCAACAAATTAGCTGAAGAACACACAAAATTTAACTTGAGGCTGTATCTCCGCACCACATTGAGAGATTGGGATGAAACTTGTTACATGTAATCACCATTTGGCTCTGAGGTTACCTGCAGATTTTTGCCACACTGCCCCCTACTGGTCATGGGATATGAAAAAAGCTAATTTTTGCTTATAACTTCTGAACAGTTTGTTATAAAATCATCACATTGGTCTCATTAGATTCAGTGGGGAAGATATTAAATGAATCAACAATATGAAAAATTGTGTCGCCATTTTGGACGTTGGCTGTTTAGAATCTTCTGAAAAGCCTACTTTTTCAAACTCGTCCTAGGCATTTGTCTGATTTGCACAAAAATTGGCCTACATCATCTAGAGGCACTCACAACAAAAAACTTTTTACAATTTTAAATGAATCCCATACTTGGGTTATGATTCCTTATAAATAAATAAATAAAATAATAATAATAATTACACACACACACACACACATATCTGTGTAAAGCACCTTCGAACTCCCCCTCACCTTATTTTATATATATATACACACACACACACACACACACACACACACACACAGTATATACACACCACAGGTCTGTTTAATGCATGATTATGATTATTATACAGTAAACGCACAGTTATGAAGTAGTTCCAGGTCTTGACTGTATAATGGCTTCATGTCACTTCACCAAATTATTTCATTTATTTAAAGACAGGTTTGATTCCGGCTCAGGTTATTTCTCAATCACACCCCCGCTCATCCTCTGACCATCATTTCCTGCCATTTATCAAGTCTTCCACTAGCTGAAAAATTTTTTCACTGTTAAAAGAAGTATTGTTAACACGTCATTTGATTGATTTACTCTTAAATGTGAAATTATGTCATAGCTTTGCATCAAAATGATGTGGGGATGTCAAAAAATAACTTATCTGTGGTCAATGTGACAACATCCATTCTGACACAATATGTCATGTTTTGAAATTCTCTAGAACATGTTTTGGTCAGAACAACAGTTTCCATATCCAAAATATCTCTTTAAATCTGTGTAAAGCACCTTCGAACTCCCCCTCACCTTATTTTATTTTCTTACCCACACTCTCACACATGGACAAATGCACATACTGTACAGTACATGTACACACACACTCACGCGAGACAAACTGAGCCTTAATGTTAGGGCACCCCTGCAAGAAGTAGGTTTGTAAACAATTGTTTAGCAACAGAAAAATGACACTACCACACTGCTGCTGTAAAGTATACTTAAACTTACATCCTGGCAATTAGAAGTGATGTAACTGCTGACGAAACTGCAGCAAACAGAGGTAATTCCCACATACGACCTGTCTCAGTTTATCTCTCTCTCATACACACAGAATCCACGGTGGAAGAAAGTAGTTCCACTACAAGAGCATTTTAGGGATGAAAACCAGAAAATGTCTTGAGATAAAGCCCTGTACAATGCCAACCTGAACAACAGTGTTGTGACCTTAGTATAAGCAGAGTAAGTGAAAATGTATTGAAAAATAATGCACAACCAATGTGTTTATACAGTATATTATATTTACAAAGTCTGAGTAAACCGATCATGAATTATCTTCACATTTCCAATGCAAGTGTAAAAGCTTCACCTGGCATTCTCCTCATCTGTGTGCCTTCTTTGAGACTCTGAATGTAATATGCAAGAAGGAATAATACATTTTAAATATTTCACCTGTAGATCCTCCAGAGAATCCTGTAATCTACATCAGTCCATCTGGTGAACTAGTTTTGGGTGATTCAGTGACTCTGACCTGCAGCAGTGATTCAAACCCACCTGTTCTGAACTACACCTGGTTTAAGGAGAATGAAAGTTCATCTGTTGGATCGGGACAGAGTTACAGTGCACTACAGAGTGGATTCTTCTACTGTGTGGCTCAGAATCAACATGGATCTCAGAGATCAGCTGCTGTATCAGTGACAGGTAAAGAGTTTATTTTACAGAAATCTGGAAAGTATTCACAGTACATGTTACAGCCTTATTCCAAAATGTATTAAATTCATTATTTTCCTAAATGTCTACAAACAATACCCCATAATGACAACGTCGCCTCCACTACAACTCTTTTTGAGTAGGATGCTACAAGCTTGGAACGCCTATTTTTGGTCAGTTTGTCCAATTCTTCTTTGCAGGACCTCTCAAGCTCCATCAGGTTGGATGGGGCACGTCGGTGCACAGCCATTTTCAGATCTCTCTCAGATGTTCACTCGGGTTCAAGTCTGGGCTCTGGCTGGGCCACTCAAGAACATTCACAGAGTTGTCCTGTAGCCACTTCTTTGTTATCTTGGCTGTGTGCTTGGGTCATAGTCCTGTTGGAAGATGAACCTTCACCCCAGTTTGAGGTCCAGATCGCTCTAGAGCAGGTTTTCATCAAGGATGTCTCTGTACATTACTGCATTCATCTTTCCCTCGATCCTGACTAGTCTCCCAGTTACTGCCGCTGAAAAACATCCCCACAGCACGATGCTGCCACCCCCATGCTTCACTGTAGGGATGGTATTGTTCAGGTGATGAACACCGCCTGGATTTCTCCACACATGACGCTTGCCATTCAGGCCAAAGAGTTCAATCTTTGTTTCATCAGACCAGAGAATTTAGTTTCTCATGGTCTGAGAGTCCTTCAGGTGCCTTTTGGCAAACTCCAGGTGGGCTGTCGTGTGCCTTTTACTGAGGAGTGGTTTCCATCTGGCCACTCTACCATACAGGCCTGATTGGTGGAGAGCTGCAGAGATGGTTGTTCTTCTGGAAGGTTCTCCTCTCTCCACAGAGAAACACTGGACCTCTGTCAGAGTGACCATCAGGTTCTTGTTCACCTCCTTGACTAAAGCCCTTCTCCCCTGATCACTCAGTTTGGCCCGAGTGACCAGTTCTAGGAAGAGTCCTGGTGGTTCCAAACTTTTTCCATTTACGGAACATGGAGGCCACTATGCTCATTGGGACCTTCAATATTGCAGAAATTTTCCTTTACTCTTCCCCAGATATGTGCCTCGATACAATCCTCTCTCGGAGGTCTACAGACAATTTCTTGGACTTCATGTCTTGGTTTGTGGTCTGACATGCACTGTTAACTGTGGGACCTTATATAGACAGGTGTGTGCCTTCCCAAATCATGTCCAATCAACTGAATTTACCCCAGGTGGACTCCAATCAAGTTGTAGAAACATCTGAAGGATGATCAGTGGAAACAGGATGTACCTGAGCTCAATTTTGAGTGTCATGGCAAAGGCTGTGAATTTTGTTTTGTTTTTTATTTTTAATAGAATCGCAAAGATTTCAATCAAACTCCTTTCACGTTGTCATTATGGGGTATTGCTTGTAGAATTTTGTGGAAAATGATGAATTTAATCAATTTTGGAATAAGGCTGTAACATAACAAAATGTGGAAAAAGTGAAGCGCTGTGAATACTTTCCGGATTCACTGTATAAAGGTAGTAATAGCCATTGAAACATTATTAATATAATTAATATAATTAATTTACAGCAATTAAATGTTTTTTGTGTGTGTGTGTGTTACTTTTTTGACACTCAAAGAATAAGGGTGAAAAGAAGACCCACTATTCTGGAGTATGAGGTGAGTTGATTTTTTTTTAAATTGGACTGGAAGGGAACATGATTATTAACAGCTGCAAGTTTTATTTCCAGATTACTTCAAAATGTTATTCCAAAATGGTCTTATTAAGTAGGGTTTCCAACTGTTCCCTATTTGCTGGGATGTACTTAGTAGCAGTGAAGGTTTAGGGTAAGCTTACATGGTCTCATGGCAAAATGTCCCATATTGAAGTGCTTGAAAATGCTTAAGCATCCTGCATTCATAACCTGAAGGTTGTTCTCTGACAATATTTTATTTTAAACAATATCTGACATTACAGCAGTACCCCATTTGGCAGCCATTAACCCTGATTCATCATTACTAATGAAAGGCTACAAATATAATTTGCTAGTTTACCATGATGTTGTACGGGATGTTTTGGATGTTTTTGTTTCTTAGTACTACTATTAGTGGCTACTGTTACACATGGGTGACATGGGTAGCTGCCCGTGGCAGCAATGGGCGCCAACACCCAAACACCCCCCACCCCACCCCCCCACCCCCCAACGAAGGTGGCATCATCTTGTGGGGGTGGTGCTGAAGCGAGTTTCGCCCATACGAACTAGAACCGCTACTGGTGCTACTGTGAATAAGGTCTATTCATCTCAAGGTGATGTAGGCTTCACTTTTGTTGCTGTTAAAATGTTTGATAATATATATATTTTTTTCTTTTGGTAAAAATATGTAGTTTTTTTATTTTTTTTGTACAATGTATAAGGTTGGGTTTTCAAGCCCCAGCACCGCCAAGATGCCACTGTTGGGCCCTTGATCCTATCTGCTCCAGGGGTGCATTTGGAGTTTCATGTTCTGTAACTTGGTGTGTTAATTTGAAGTGCAGTCTGTCAATTGAAGTCATGGTCATAGTGATCTTCAGAGTCGGTTTAAATGTCAGTAACTCTCCACTTCTTGTGTCGTGTGAATAATTTTGAATTTCAATGATACAACTGACCAAGTTAGAAAAAGCTCTCCTTTATTTTGTCAACCTAACACATACAGATATTAAAAAGATATATATATATATATATATATATATATATATATATATATATATATATATATATATATATATATATATATATATGTGAGTATATATTAAATGAGTAAAATGCATTTTAAATATGCCCATATTAGAAAATCAGCATATTATATTGATTTCTGATGGATCATGTGACACTGAAGACTGCAGTAATGATGCTGAAAATTATGTTTTGATCACAAATTGCATTTTACAATATATTCAAATAGAAAAATAGTTCAAAATATCAGTTTTTACTGTATTTTGGATCAAATAAATGCAGTCTTGGTGAGCAGAAGAGACTTCTTTTTAACGGTAGTGTAGGTCTAAAATTAAGTAAAGTCTTTATGTAAAGAAAATGTAGTCATATTACTTCTTTTAACTTAAAACTTGATTTGGATAATTGAGTCTCCTCACATTCATTCTCTTTTTGTAACATTCCTCATTAATGAGCCCAGGGGAGGGGTCTTTGTATCCTCAGGTGTGAATTACAATCAATATTCATTATAGTTCATGCCTCCTCGCATATGACCTTTCTAACACTAAAAGTGTCTTACAAAAGTTAAATACTATACTGTTTTGTATAAATGAGTGATCAGGATGGTTTTCGCATCATTTTGTAGCAAAAACTCTATGCTACAAGATCCAATTCTCAAAAGTCTTGCTGACAAATGTTTAGTATGTGTTATATTGCCTTATTTCAATGACTTACATATTTAGTTTTTCAAAAACCATGTATAAACGTTATTATCTCAAAAATACAAACATGTACACACATGTTGATCACATATTATTGTAGCCCAGTTTGTGCTGATTACAGTGAATACAGACAATTAATCACTTTCCTACAGTCTTGTAGAGGACCATCGAAACAACCATAGCTGCAATCTGTGATGACAAATCAAGGCGCAAATAAATATTAAATGAATTACATGATATACAGTGCATCCGGAAAGTATTCACAGCACCTCACTTTTTCCACATTTTGTCATGTTACAGCCTTATCACAACATTGATTAAATTAATTATTTTCATTAAAATTCTACTCACAATATTACTAATTCTACTTTGGCACCAATTACAGCCTCAAGTCTTTCTGTGTATGATGCTATAAGCTTGGCACACCTATTGTTGGGCAGTTTCTCCCATTTTTCTTTGCAGGACCTCTCAAGTTCCATCAGGTTGGATGGGGAGCATCGGTGCACAGCCATTTTTAGATCTCTCCAGAGATGTTCAATCGGGTTCAAGTCTGGGCTCTCGCTGGGCCACTTAAGGACATTCACAGAGTTATCCCATAGCCACTCCTTTGTTATCTTGGCTGTGTGCTTAGGGTCGTTGTTCTGTTGGAAGATGAACCTTCACAACAGTCTGAGGTGCAGAGCGCTCTGGAGCAGATTTTCATCAAGGATGTTTCTGCACATTGCTGCATTCATCTTTCCCTCGATCCTGACTAGTCTCCCAGTTCCTGCCACTGAAAAAAATCCCCACAGCACGATGCTGCCACCACCATACTTCACTGTAGGGATGGTATTGGCCAGGTGATGAGCGGTGCCTGGTTTCCTCCAGAAATGATGCTTGCCATTCAGGCCAAAGTGTTCATATTTTGTTTTTCATGGTCTCAGAGTCCAGTTCAGGTGCCTTTTGGCAAACTCCAAGCGGGCTTTTTTTATTTTGAATGCATTTTCAAAGATTTCAAACAAACTTATTTCACATTGTCATTATGGGGCATTGTTTGTAGAATGTTTAGGAAAATAACGAATTCAATAAATTTTGGAATATGGCTGTAACAACAAAATGTGGTAAAAGTGAAGTGCTGTGTATACTTTCCAGATGCACTGTACGTATATTCAGTATTGCTATACATGCACACACATTGTTCTTAATATTTTAGCTGAAATTGAGAATTAAATACCTCTAAAGCGGCGATTCCAATGGCCACACCTGCCAGTAGAATTGTATTTTCCTCAACCAGCGTCACTAATGCCTTAAAACAGCCCACTGCACCCTACAAAAATAGCATTTTTTGCAATGACCCTTTCAATATATCTCAGTTAATCTCTGTGTGTGTGTGTATTTTACCTTTTAAATAATTTTTCCACTAATAATGGTTAATAATAGGTGTGGCGTGGCAAGTAGCTTTTTTGATAGAATTAAAGAGTGATTTGTGATCGCGGGCCATCGAGGCAGACTCCATCTCCTCAGCAACCCGCGACCACCAATCATCCTTGCAGCGCCTCATGACTCTCCGAACCTCCGAGCGAAGGCTGCGGTAAGCCTCCTCATTCTCTGACGTGGGATGCTGTAGACGATGAGAGTGGGCCTGTCGCATTAACTCAGCCAGCCTGAACAACAACTCCTTCAGCCAGGGTCCCTGAGGAGATCTGGGCCATGTGCCCAAAACTGCCATTGCAGTTACATGAGCCACAGTCCTAAACCTCGTCCATTTCCGCTCGACATCCGGAGGAGTGGGAGATGATGCCAATCCCAGCTGCAAGCGATGCGGAAATTCTCGCCTGTAACTTTCATCTGCTAGCCTAGACCAGGTCACTATGTGTTTGAAAGGGGTCCTGGGTTTACACCCACCTGTGGAAGAATGGCAAGTCAATAGTCAGTGGGCAGACCAGCTCCACGGTAGGTCCTGGTGTCAAGGACATGGACCCGCATCTGCTGTTCCGTCACTATGTATTCCAGCAGATATTCTTGCTTGGACCCGGCATGCGTCCATGATGTTGTGTGGATGCGCCAATGCGGGAACAGTGTGTTGGTAATTACAAGCCCATGGGCTGCACAAAAATCTAGCACCCTCCTACCGTTGTTATTGACTTGATCTGGCCCATGTCTTCCAATCACTCCTGACCAGGTGCTAGCATCCTAACCAATGTTGGGTGACTTCGGGCATTGAAGTCACCCAACATGATGATTCTATCCCGAGGGGCAACTTTAGCCAGCACCTGTGACAGGAGGTCATATAAGGCATCTGACTCAACTGCCTTTCCCGCATCCCTCCACAGATGTTCATCTTCAGTGGGTGCATAAGTAACCACGACCACCACTACTTGCCTCTGGTTGATGGGAAGGCGAACCCAAAGTAACCTAAGGCTCACAACTTCCCATACCTCACTGCCATGCTCCCTTCATTCTTTTGTTCAGAAGAAGAGCCACTCCCTGTTGTTTGGCAGTCTCCTGCCCCAAGTAGAGGACAGTCCACCCCTCATAGTGGCAAACGCCAGAGCTGGTCCACCGGACCTCCTGAACACCACAGATCCACCGCAGAGAGAGCGTTCGAACATTCCACGTGGCCATCCTTAGTGGCTTTTTGTTGTTTCTGGAGGAGCCCAGAGGGTGAGAATTCTGTCTCCTGGCTCTGCCAGATGGAGTTTGGCCAGGAGACATCATAGACACTTGTCCCCCCAGGGCCTCCAGCACTAGCTTACTTAAAGTTTTCAGGCCTGCACCACACTGAGGCAGAGGGTTGTTTTTGCCGGACTTGTTCTTCGTGCTTTCGGAGTCCCAGACCCGCTGCTCGCGATCATTTAAGGACCTTCATGATGGCGAGCGGGCCCGGGTAAAACTACGTGGCCGGGAGTCGGAGCCGTGGCCGGGAGTTGGAGCCATTCCCTGTTCACCTTGGAGTGTGACAGGGATGTCCTCTGGCTCCCACATTATTTAATATCTATTTCGACCACGTGGTTCATGAAGCCTTCGATGGCTGTTACAGATATAATGGGAGGTTGATCGATGCCTGGGTGCAGTCAAGGGATGGCTCCCTATTGGTCAATCACATTATGTATGCTGATGATCTGGTGATTGCTGCTCACTCAGAGGAGGAGTTGGAGGCGCTGTTGATGAACCTGGAGCTTGCAACTAAGAGATGGGGCCTTACCATCAGTCAAACCAAAACTAAGCACCTGCCTGGGTATTATGTTCCTTCAGACACTCCACCCTCATGGCTCCCAATTGGTGATGGGGCAGTTGTGGAGAGAGAGGAGTGTTTTCCATACCTGGGCAGTATGTTTATGACCAGCTCTGGTTTGACAGCAGAGGTCTCACTCCGAATCAGTCGAGCGGCATTATCTTTTCATCGGTTGCATAACACTGTGTGGAAGCTACCCAGTTTGTCGCTCCGCACGAAGCTTCAGGTATTCTCGGCCTCGGTCATTCCCTCCCTTCTCTATGCTTGCAAAACATGGACCCCCCTAATGGAACATCTTCACCTGTTAGAAACATTTAGGCTGGCCTGTCTAAGATCCATCCCGGGTTTAACCAGGCTGGATTGTGTGAGAAGCTCACAAATCTTTGAAAGATGTGGACAAAGTCCCATAGGTGAGCTCCTCCAGCAGGCAAGGTTGCGTTGGCTGGATTATGTAGCCCGTATGCCCGGCCACCACATGCCTAAACAGCTTTTGTTCGGCTGGATAGAGGGGGCTAAGTGGGCATGGCATGGACTGGAGATGAGATGGAGTGATGTGGTACAGGAGGATGTGGAGTTGAGTGGACTTGCCGATGACTGGTATCAGTGGTGTCAAGATCAGCCTCTTTGGAGGAGGCTTGTGAAGGATGCTTCTGGCCAGTTGGAGGCAGTCGCCCTCCAACAACAATGGAGCAGAGCGCCGGGTGGCTAAAGCACAGCAAGTTGGCACAATAGGGGGCACAGGTGGTGTATCACCCAGTCATCTCAGTCAGTCGACCCGTGTCACCTGTTGGATCTGTCCCGTGACCTCCTGCCAGCGGGCATTCGACATGTGGCCTTAACGTGCACATTGCTGGCACAAGCGTCGTGGTTACGTCAATGCCACTTAGTGGCGAATGGTGGTTGTTGTTGATGTGCATGTTTGAAAAATCTATGTGTGTGGATAGGAAAACTTTGTTCATCAGTACATTCAACATTTAAAAAGGATGTTAATGATTGTTAATAGCACCATTTTGGATTTGATTAGGAGATAGTTGAAATTGCACATTTTATAAACATAAATTATGTGTCATAAATATTATAACTGAATGTGTTCATTTTAGTGGCCGGAAGTTACAACGTGAATTAAGATGCTCTTTAGAGTTTTTTTAGCCTACCGATACATGTGCTGCAGATTGATCACAGCGTGTAATATTCACTCCGCAGCACGTCTCTGGATATAGTGATGATTCTTCAAAAAACGGAGAGCCCATGAAGTCAGTGTAGTTGTTATATCCACAGCAACGCAGCTAGAACAACACATTACAAATGCCTCAGTTCTTTGAATTTAGTTAATTGGATGTCAGAAAGCATAGCTAGAAACAATAAATTACAAACTGCTGTAATAATAATATTGTGCCAATGGCACTGTGATCAGATGGTCTTATTAGTGGTACCTCATCCATAGTGTTATTCCAGACTCCAGTGAAACTCTCGTCTGCTCCATATTTATCACTGATGCTGTCAGACACTTGCTGTCCAATGTTCTCCAGTAATTTCTCAGCCTGAAATTCAGAGACATTGAAAATCACTCTGGGCATCCGTTAACCTGATAACCTAATAACCTGTAAATATCAGGTAATTTTAAGTGTGTTATTTCCAGGCCTAGACAAGTCATAGTAAAACTTATACAGTATTTGAGGTGTCTTTAAAAATCTATGAATGCTTAGTCCTAAAACAGGCCTATTGTATAGTCTAGAAATTGCTCTTTGTGAGTGCAACAAATAATTTCCTGAACACATCCGCAGTGATCAAGATCAACTGGAATGGGGAAGTCTATAGAATGGAAAAGTCGTGGATCTTTTCACAGTGACTAAGTTTCGAGTTATGCTCGGCTCTTAAATATTTTAATATTTAAGTTCAGTTTTTACACAGTGATTTTAAAAAGCCTTATTCTTAATCACAAAAAGCAATGAAAATACTTGAATTTCTTTGAAAAAGGTGAGGCAACCCTGTCATTAATTTTCTGTTTACTTTTGCTTTGTAGTGCACTAACTCACCACAGGCTGAAAGACAAAGAGCACTATAGCTGCTGCCACCTCCACGATGAAGATGATGAGCACGATGATGAAGAACTGAAGTCAAGAAATGGACTCTTAATGACTGTCTATGACTTCACTTTGAATGTGAAATGTTAAAATCTGATGGAAAAGGTGAAACTTACACTGAGGAGCATACACCTGCTCTCCTGAATCGCCCCGCAACATCCCAGGAAACCCACAAGAGCCAGGAACACACCCACTGCGATCAACACGTAGCCGATGTTGGCCAGCTGTGCCAGCTCAGGGGGTACGTTATCAATATTCTTTAAAAATCCCAGAAGAGACATGCGGTCGACACGCACCCAGATTCCTATCGCCAGTATCGCAGCACCTGCCAACTGCAATGAGGAAGAGCAATCGATTTATTCAAGTGTCAGTATTGAATTTGCTCACGTTAAATATTCAGGCGCAAAGCACGGCTGGTCTGATTTAAGATCTTTTGATCATTGACCATGTCTGATAAGAGTTATCTGAATGCAAATTTGAGTAAGTAAATTGTATCAGATCTTTGTGAGCCCATGAGTCAGATGACTGCATTG
This sequence comes from Moxostoma hubbsi, assembly GCA_032164185.1. NCBI lineage: Eukaryota > Metazoa > Chordata > Actinopteri > Cypriniformes > Catostomidae > Moxostoma > Moxostoma hubbsi. Next base: position 3,381,787 of record JAVLUX010000012.1, read on the forward strand.
GAAGTAATGTTATGGTGCATTGACGTCATGTCGTGATTACCATAATTACGAGATTTCGACTTGTCTTCGTAGAACTCGTCACTGCAAGTTGTAGACTCATAACGCTATGAAAGCTGTGATGTCATGTAAACAGCAGCAGCCTCAAGAGTTAATGGTAGTTTAGCCCAACATATATTTATGTATGATGTGCCATTTTATTAAAGCTAGAGTTACCAGGAGTGCTTACTTTGCTCTCAAACATTTTGCAATAACATAGAAGTGAATCTAAAAAAAAATCCAGAAATTTAAAAACAATTTAATTTAGCTACATTTACGCCTTAATTCCACACTAGAATGATGTTTTCCTTCACTGAGAATGGAGCATTTAGAAAATGCTCTCCATTACCCTATATTTTGGAAAATGAAAAGTAGGCTAAACTGAAAACAGAGTTTACTTACAAAGATGACACCATTGAAGATGAACATCATCGTTTTGAGAAAGCCTTTGCAGCACATTTTGTCAGATTTCCCTTATTCCTGAAAAGAGAAACAAAAGAGCATTTTGACAAAAGTACTTAATGGAAAATTCCAGTTCAATGCAAGTTAAGCTCAACCGACAGCATATGGGACATTTGAAGCGGAACCCTAACCAATTTAAAAATACCCCAAAATAAATAATGCAAAAAGTTTTAGTATCTTGCTTTTTGGACCATTAAGTGATGTATGTTTGCATATATGCATCTATATCCAGGGCTGTGAGGAAGTATTCCATTAAAATACTTTGGCAACTGTCATCTGTAGTTGTCTTATCGACCATGAGCCATAAAAATCGATTGGATTAAAGCAGTGTGTAGTGCAGAGGAGGACAGGGTCGGGCTGGAATGATGCACGCCCGGTTCCCAATCAGCCTGATGATTACGAGACAGCACGAGAGAGAGAGAGAGAACAATGGGCAGCTGCCCTGTATGTGTTTATGTTTGTGTTTTTGTTTAAATTTATCATTCATCTTTATTTACATTGTCAAGACTGTTCTTGCTGCCTCCTTGCCCATCTTAACCCCTTTACATTGGTGCCAAAAACCGGGGAGGGTGGAGGGATGCCCGTCGTAGAGTCCTCGAATCTGCTGTCCACCCAGGGGAGCGCCGCTGCCATCGGCCGGGGACGGAGTAGTCCGACCGTTGGGAACGGCCGCTGTCCGCGAGGTGAGGAGGGACTGGTCTCCCCGACCACCTGTAGTGGTAGGACCGCTGCCAGAGATGGAGTAGTGTCCTCACGGGCCTGAGAGGGTCGAGGAGTGATCGAGGACCACATGACGGCGCATCAGAGAACCGGTGAGTGAGTTTCTTTTTCTCTCTCTCCTCTCTCTCTCTCTCGCTCTATATTGGCCTGTCCCTCACCTGTTGTTTTTTTTTTTCCCGGTCCTGTCTCCACCCAGGTTGAAGGGTGCAAGGAGAGGGCATGGGCTCCCCGGCCTGAGGCAGCGCAGGGAGGAGTGTAGCGTGGAGGAAGGCGGGGCCAGGCCGGAATGACGCTCGCCTGGACCCCAATCAGCCTGATGATGCCAGCGAGGCATAAAGGCGACTGGAGACAGCAGTACGAGAGAGAGAGAACTATGAGCAGCTGCCCTTTAATTGTTTACATTTGTGTTTTTGTTTAAGTATATCATTAATCTTTATTTATATTGTCAAGCCAGTTCTGCCTCCTCCTTGCCCATCTTAAGCCCTTCACACAGTGCATGATACAGGGAAGAAGAAATAAAAATCAAACAGTCTTTGTAACCTCTCTGTGCTGAACTGCCGATAATCTGTAACTTAAGATAAACATCCACATCCTCTACTTCCCAGTATGTTATTGTAAGTGCTCTGGCATGACTAATGAGCAAATAACACTCTTTATCTGGTTCTGGAAAATATTTGACTAATGAATGTCTGATGTGTTGATTCCTCTGAATGTATTTCTGGAGGAGGCTCTGTATGAAAATTGGTGTTCACTATGTTCAGTTATTAGTGTGACCAATGAGTTGAGCAGTGTTAACGTATACAACTGTTAATGTAATAATTATCTATTAGTATCAATATGTAGAAATTAACTTTAACCAAGTTTTAATAAATGGCTGTAAAGGTTTTAGTTATTGTTAGTTCATGTAACTGCTACATTGTGGTAATAAAAGTGTTTAGTTTTAACCTAAAACTAAAAACGTATTAGCAATTTTTTTTTCCATTTTAGGCATACAACATTAAATTGCAGACACAACCATCAATCGGAATACATGTGTAAAACAGAAGATAAAAAAAGAGTCTTACCAGTGCACAGGTGAACGATGCTTTCAGGTGTGTAGAACTGTATCTGCAGCAATAAACAACTGCACGCTTAAATATGTGCTGTGGGTGGAGCTTAAACATAAACAGCCATCAGTTTTTCCAGAAAAACTCCCTTATGGACAAAGTTCAACTTTCATGGCATGAGGGATTTCAACATAAATCAGCTGACCATACAGTCATGGACACACACACACATATTTTAAATATTTATTTACATCCACTCATCATATAATTACGAAAAGGACATAAATAGTTCAGATGCATAAATAGCGACGCCTCCACACACTGCGATAGAACAATATCTGGCCAGCTGTTTGGCCTTCATCTTAAACATAACCGTGTGTTGTAAACCCCTCAATACAAGCCTATGTACATGACCTAAACTCTCAAAAATAAAGATTAAGAGTTGACTCTTATATATCCTGATTCTTATATATACAGTATTTCCTTTGTGCATTCTGTCAATAATGAACAATAGTGCAAACAAAAGTCCACAGTCAGTTTCCTCAACTGTCAAATTGATTTCCTTCATCCCCCACAATCTATCTACTTCCTCAACAGCTCACTCTGATCAGTGCTTGGGAAAAAATCAGAGCGTGCAGGATAGAAATGACACTATGCTATAAAATACGTATTTTTACACTTAACCCCAAAGAAGAAATTAATTGATGAAATGCTAAATGAATGATGAAATCATTTTAAAATGTACTTTTGGGTAAAGTTCTGAAATCCTCAGAAATTAGTTGAATACAGCATCCGACTGACATTTAAACCAGCCAATTTAGACCACATTGATGCTTTGGGAATGCTGGCAAAAGGTCAATATTACAATGTATTGTTATTAGATTGTGCTAACAGATGGGAGTTGTGCTTATGGTTGTTGATGGTGAGGAAATGAAAATACCTTTTGGTAAACTTAAAGGTGCACTATGAGTGGACTATAAGCTCTTAGGTATAGTAGCGAAGCTGAAATCATCAGCTTTTAATGATATGTAACATTATATCATCAATAATTGGTCAATTGTACATCATACTTTTTCTGCTGAACTGAACATTTCATTTTGGACATTTGGGATTTTAATGGAGCAAGCCAAACCAAATAACCAAATTATGTTCTTGCACACAAAAACGGCTAGATATCTTGTCAGAGAAACCACGCTCATTGAAGCCTGTTCTCCTTACCCTTTGGAAGGCAGATTCATTTGAGCTATGCGTAAAGCCCAAAGTATACTTCTATTTTGATGCGTTCGCGTACAATCGATCACGAGCATGTCAAAGTGTACTGCATTTGACAGTGTGTGCATACACACGAGGTTGGCGCATTTGCACTATCAGGAGTTTAGACACATTTAAGATTTCTTTATAGTCCTTCAGGCTCAAGTAAAAGCTGATATGAGATTTGTAAAATAGTGTATATTTTAGACAATACCTGAGTTATGAGAAGACAGTTCTGGCAAGCTGTACTAATGCTGTGAGAATGAATAGGTGGCTGTGGCAGAGCGGAGGGTGGGGCCGGGTCGTGAGTCTACACACCCGGTCCCTTATTAGGCTAATCAAGCCTCAGAGAGGGATAAAAGGCCGACTGCGGAGGATTGTGCGGGAGAGAGAGATCGTTTACAGACATGTCCGTCATGTGTGTGTTTTGTCTTTTGTTTAAGTTCATTATTAAAATATTATTTACATTGTCAAGCCGGTTTTCACCTCCTCCTTTCCACTGAACTGCCTTTACACTGGTGCCGAAACCCAGGAAGGAGGAGGGATACGCTGTAGTAGAGTTCTTGCCACTACCGTCCACCCCAATGGAGCAGCCGCAGCCATCTGCTGGGGGACGAGGAGCCCGGCCGCCTGGAAGCTGAGGAATGGCCACCAACCACGAGGGGATAAGGGGCTCCTAACCGACCACCTGGAGCGGTCAGGTCCGCTGCCAGGGGCGGAGGAGACCCCTACCAGCCGCTGAAACGTGCTGGGTCTGATACCGCGAGTGTGGAGGGGCTTGCTACCGACCACCTGGAGTGGAAGAACCGCTGCCAGGGGTGGGGGAGACCCCTTCTGTTCCCTGACAACGTGGCAGGGCTTTCCTTCCGTCAGGGGCTGGAGGACTGCCTCCGATCCGCCCGGGGAGGTGCGGCTGTCGTCAGTTAGAGGGTGGAGGACTGGCCGGGGACCAAGCTATGGCGTATCAGAGAACTGCCGAGTAGATTTTTTTTTCATCTCTCTCTCCTCTCTCTCTCTCACTGCTGCTCCGTATTGGCCTTTTCCCTCTCTTTTAAATTGTTGTGTTTTTTTGGGGGGGGTACTACACTGTAACAGGAAGTACCCCATCTATTTAATTATTTTTGTTTCCCACCCCTTGTCCCCTCCCTCATCCAGGTAGATGGGGATGACCTGCCAGTAGACGGGGCGTAATGCACGCCCCTCCCCAGGGAAAGGGGGGGGGGGGGGTGTACGTCATGCCGGGGGTCCCCAGTCTGAGAAAACGAGGGAGGAATGTGGCAGGGCGGAGGGCGGGCCGGGTCGTGAGTCTACAAACCCGGTCTCTTATTAGGCTAATCAAGCCTCAGAGAGGGATAAGGGCCGACTGCAGAGGATTGTGCGGGAGAGAGAGATCGTTTACGGACATGTCCGTCATGTGTGTGTTTTGTCTTTTGTTTAAGTTCATCATTTAAATATTATTTACATTGTCAAGCCGGTTGTCACCTCCTCCTTTCCACTGAACTCCTTTTCAGTGGCCATTTACTGTATGTCATTGTGTTCAGTTCTTTGTAAGACAGTGGTTTGTGGTTTAGACAGAAGCGATTGCATGTCTTTATGGAAATTTACATCATACCGTGTATAACCTATAGCACATGTGTCCTTTATAAGGTGCTAAAAACTATATACAGTATATTCAGTATATGTCTTCATATTTGCAGTTACTTTATCTAAGTCATATGGTAAAAATTAATGATTTTTAACTTATTTCCCATCCACACCCTTCTCTCTGTACAAACCGAGGGAAACATGTAGTCAGAAAGAGGAAGATAAATCAAGTTTCTTTACCACAGTGAGGTTTAAGACTTCCACTGGCAACTGATCTCATTATTTGTCATTTGGTAGCTGCCTTTAAGGACTGCTGGTAAGCGTGGTAAGAACTTTATTACCTCTGTTATTTTAGTATTGAATTGTCAGTTTTACATGTTGAACCTATGATACAATAATTTAAAATGGTTATTGAAAACAACACGTTTTCAAGGAGAGTGGGGTAAAATTATCAGGTTTTAAATGAACTCTTCTAGATAAAAATGAGACAGAGGTAAAGGAATGCGCAACTGTATTTCAGAATGCATCTATAGCTTCCTAAAAAAGGTGATTGGGCTAAATGTATCATAAATCTAATATTGCCCAATCCCAGGGGTGGCAAACTCATGGCATGCATCAACACATATCTTCTTCTAGAGCTAATAAAATGAAAGACAGAAAGATAGAAAGGGGGGGGCATTTAAACATAACTTCTTTCGACTGAAAACCAGTGAATGCTTTTATGTAGTAAAAAAAAAACGTTAGCCACCCAAACACATTTTTCTATACACTGCATAGCTGAGTGTATACTGTATGTGTGTCATTTGTGAAATAGCTTTATTTTTGCTCACTATTCACTCTTACATCATTACTATGTTCATACACTAGTTATTGATTACATTATCTAAACAAACAGATCAGATTTCTTCACTTGCTAAATTATATGGTGTACAGTAAATGCTACAGATTGTATGTGTAATCACACATCAACATTTGAAGCTTATAGTTGGAAGTTCAATCGATAGTTTACGGGTGGGCTTATCTTGACCCACTCTCCACTCGGTGAAACTGTCCTGTAGTGACTCACTGAAAAACATAATCACAGTTTTTTTTTCTAAGAACCCACTGCATGTAGTGTTGTAGGTGTTGCTATGGTGATGTCAATCAAAATGTCTCCTCCTCTTCTGATCATTCTGCTCCTGATTCCAGGTGAGTCACTTCTTTTAAATATATATATATATTACTTCTTTTGTAAACAGATATTGCATTTTTCAAGTTTTTGAAATTTGGAAGTGGAAAACATTACTATTATTATTTCAGGGGTTTATAGTGCTAATTGGTGTGTGAAATACAGCTCTTCAAACATCTGTGCACTAAAGGGGTCATCAGTGATAATGTCCTCGAGATCTGTTTAATGACACAGTGACATCTAGTGGCGTTCTTGAGTAACAGGCACAATCACTGAATCTCATTACAGTGTTCATGTGCAATGAGTGTTTAAAATGCATGTTAAAAGTTTATAGAATTGTCTAATAAATCAAATAATAACTTATTTTTCAGGGGTTTATAGTGCTGATTGGGGTGTGAGTTACAGCTCTACAAACATCTGTGCACTAAAGGGGTCATCAGTGATAATGTCCTGCACTTATAAATACCCTCCTGGATATAAGATCAAGAAAGTGTTCTGGACCAAAACTCTTGTATTGAACCATGTGGAGCCTCCAAATCTGTTTAAAGACCCTGAATACAGTCAGAGGATTCAGTATCTGGGAGATAAACAGCAGAACTGCACCATCAGACTGAATGATGTGACACAGAAGGATTCACACAAGTACTATTTCAGATTCATTACTGATAAACCTGATGGAAGATGGATTGGTAGACCTGGAGTGACTCTTAATATCACAGGTGACATTTTTCACAGTTCAGTCTTGATTGTTTTTATTTGGGTTTATGATCTCCATTTAAGATCAATTATATTCTGGGAAAGAAATCTTCATCCACAATATATCCAGATGTCAAGTGTTGTTGTTGTCAGATCTTCATGTGGAGTCTCCTGAGAGCGTGACAGAGGGAGATACAGTCAGTCTGACATGTAAAAGCACCTGTAATCTGACTGACAGACCAACATTCATCTGGTGGAAAAACACACAGTCATTAACTGAGAGAAACAATAAACTCGTCCTGCAGTCAGTCAGAAGAGAGGATGCAGGCAGATATATCTGTGCTGTACACGGACGCAAAACATCACCTGCTGTCTATCTCAATGTTAAATGTAAGTACATATTTAGTCATTCTTTAAGGTTTTATTGGCTTTTCTTTCACTTACACACTGTAAATAATCTACTATTAGATCCCCCAAAGACTGTCTCAGTGTCCATGAGTGGATCTGGTGAACTAGTTTTGGGTGATTCAGTGAATCTGACCTGCAGCAGTGATTCAAACCCACCTGCACAAATCAGCTGGTTTAAAGGGTCAACATATATTGGATCTGGAGAAATCTACAGCATCACAAGTATCCGCTCTGATCACAGTGGAGAATACAAGTGCAAGTCCACAAATGAAGTTGGAGTGAAATACTCTGCTGCTGTCACTTTAAATGTCATGTGTGAGTTTATGATGTTGCAGTAACTGTTGTAACAGATCACTGGATTATCAATCTCAAAACATGATTATACATTTTCTTTTGTCTGTTTTAGATTCACCCAGGAATGTCTCAGTGTCCATGAGTGGATCTGGTGAAATAGTTTTGGGTGATTCAGTGACTCTGACCTGCAGCAGTGATTCAAACCCACCTGTTCTGATCTACACCTGGTTTAAGGTGAATGAAAGTTCATCTGTTGGATCGGGACAGAGTTACAGTGCACTACAGAGTGGATTCTTCTACTGTGTGGCTCAGAATCAACATGGATCTCAGAGATCAGCTGCTGTACTGGTCCATGTGAATGGTAAACTAGGGGTTGTGAAGCTCATAGACATACAGTAGATGATGACGTTATACTTTTGAGACGGAAAATCTGATCAGTTATTCTCTCTTCTCTCAGGACTCTTATGGAATCTATTTCTTACAGTCTTTGTAGTAATGCTTTGTGGAATTGTAGCTGCTTTCATCATTTTAATTTTATATTGGTAAGAGAGCACTTTTTTATTCGTAGTTTAAAGGCTAAATGGTTTATTTCTCATTTAAACATGTTCTCTCTTTTAAGCAGCTGTATGAAGAGGAAGAATGAGATACCACAGTCCAAGGTAAGAGAACTCCTCTTCCGTTGCATTATTATACTGTATGCTCGTATAGGCTACATCGATGTAAATACGAAGTTTCCAGAAATAGATCCAACCTTGTGTGGCCATTATAACAGGAGGGGTACTGGAATATATCGGAAATTCTCCATAACCCTCACACACATACACATTAGCATGGGTAAACATAAACAAATAAGAAAGGAATATATAAACCAAAATCAATTCACTTGAAAACAAAATAAGCAAAAAAGAAAAAAAAAACAGCAGAATTGACTGGTGACAGCTTGGTGGCTGGCCATCTATTGCATGCCCCTTGAGGCACATTTGCAACCAAAGTGAAGGCATCACGCCACAGGCCCAAACCAGCAGTCCAGCTGATCCTGCGAGTGTCAACTACTACGATTATAAACAGTTAAAGAGAACGAACAAGCACTGTATGACGATACATGAGCTGCAACAGGCGAGTTAATACTACTGATCTGCTGGTCCAATCCAGCAGTAAACTTGTACAATCCTGTATCCCTCAGCTCCCGTGAAATTGGATAACAGTCACAGAAACACAATCCGATACCCCACCAATGATATAAAGCTAAGTAGACAAGCAGAACAAAACCATAGCCCACTGTAACATCCCATGAAGGTTGGCCTGCACCTTAAATGAGAAATACAGCACACAATAAATAAATTTAACCATCAAAGGTTATGAGCCTATAATCAAAACAACATCATACCGTTATTGGAGACTCACATGGCACAGAAACTCAGTGGTGTAGTAAACATATTTCCATGCATCCCGCAAAGCTCCTCAGTCCACCCTTTAACAAAATTAACCCATATAACTCTCTATGACACAAACAAACACACCACCATACAATCACTGCTAACAGCTCCTACCTCTCAGACATTCACACGCCAAGCCGAAAATATGGTGACTCACCCACTGACGCATATAGTGTCACTACGGCTACTTTTATATGTGCCAAATGAGAGCGTAATTGAAACGCAATCCCCTCTTTTACTTACTGCTACACTTGCAAATGAAATGTGGTCATAATGGAAATCCTCACTGATTTCTTTGAATCAGGTCAATTTCAATTTCAGTGAACCGAATAAAATAAATTAGATGGTTATTTGCGTTACCACGTATGTAAGCAAATGTTAACTAATTTTAAGTTGGACACAAAAGATGGATCTCAGTTCAAAGATCAGTAAATGTTTGATCAATTGGTTAATTGAAAATAAATGATGCAAAATAATGAATATTACGAAAAAAATTTGGAACTTACTGATGAATATGACTTTTAGAAGCTTTGTGTATTATATACATTTTTATTCTGTCTCTTTACTTTTCTGTCATGAAAGGTTGATTACAGTACATAAGTATTCACAGCCTTTGCTCAATACTTTGTTGAAGCACCTTTGGCACCAATTACAGCCTCAAGTCTTTTTGAGTAGGATGCTACAAGCTTGGCACACCTATTTTTGGACAGTTTGGACAGCTCCATCAGGTTGGATGGGGAGCATCGGTGCACAGCTATTTTCAGATCTCTCCAGAGATGTTCAACCAGGTTCAAGTCTGGGCTCTGGCTGGACCACTCAAATACAGTCACAGAGTTATCCCATAGCCACTACTTTATTATCTTGGCTGTGTGCTTAGGGTCATTGTCCTGTTGGAAGATGAACCTTCACCCCAGTCTGAGGTGCAGAGCACTCTGAAGCAGGTTTTCATCAAGGATGTCTCTGTACATTGCTGCATTCATCTTTCCCTCGATCCTGACTAGTCTCCAAGTTCCTGCCACTGAAAAATATCCCCACAGCATGATGCTGCCACCCCCATGCTTCACTGTAGGGATGGTATTGTTCAGGTGATGAGCGGTGCCCTGTTTCCTCCAGACATGACACTTGCCATTCAGGCCAAAGAGTTCAATCTTTGTTTCATCAGACCAGAGAATTTTGTTTCTCATGGTCTGAGAGTCCTTCAGGTGCCTTTTTGTCCTTCAAGCCTGATTGGTGGAGAGCTGCAGAAATGGTTGTTCTTCTGGAAGGTTCTCCTCTCTCCACATAGAAATGCTGCAGCTCTGTCAGATTGGCCATCAGATTCTTGGTCACCTCCCTGATTAAGACCCTTTTCCCCTGATCACTCAGTTTGGCCGGGCAGCCAGCTCTAGTAAGACTCCTGGTGGTTCCTGGTGGCACTGTGCTCATTGGGACCTTCAATGCTGCAGAAATCTTTTTGTACCTTTCCCCAGATCTGTGCCTCGATACAATCCTGTCTTGGACTTCATGGCTTTGTTTGTGCTCTGACATGCACTGTTCACTGTGGGACATTATATAGACAGGTGTGTGCCTTTCCAAATCATGTCCAATCAACTGAATTTACCACAGGTGGACTCCAATCAAGTTGTAGAAACATCTGAAGGATGATCAGTGGAAACAGGATGCACCTGAGCTCAATTTTGAGTTTCATGGCAAAGGCTGTGAATACTTATGTACATGTGATTTTTGTTTTGTTTTTTATTTTTAATAAATTTGCAAAGATTTCAATCAAACTCCTTTCACGTTGTCATTATGGGCTATTGTTTGTAGAATTTTGAGGAAAATAATGAATTTAATCAATTTGGAATAAGGCTGTAACATAACAAAATGTGGAAAAAGAGAAGCGCTGTGAATACTTACAGGATGCATTGTATATCAGGTTGAATTTATCATGTTTCTCTTTATTCTCTTTCCCGGTCCGTGACAAAGGATGATGTTGACATGAATAAAGCTTTTGATCCAAAGTCGATCTCATGTGTGTATGAGAATGTAACGGTAAGTGTCTGATCTCCACTTGACAAGAAACATGAAACTCTCCTCAGCCTCACAATTATCATTCTGTATTTTGATACTCTCTATGGTACTTATATACAGTATCTCTCTTTCACCTGGTTCTTTTCTCATATTTTTCCTTCATAAAGATGGCTCATCTCAGCTCGGATGATCGTGATCCTAAAGTGAGCACACACGTATATGAGAATCTTACAGTAAGTTACACAACTCCAGCTCTTCTAATCATTAGCCAGTAAAGAAACTATGCAAAATACCAATTTTTATTTATATTTTACCTCATTGTGAGCCAAGAGATTCAACCCTTTACTGACAGTTAGTTTACAACCATTTACAGCAAAATGTACACTCTAATGAATGTTGAAAAAAAAACAAGTTTTGGTTCACAATCTCATCTTGTCTCATTGTTGCTCCAGCCTTACAGGAATATGCTGTAGTGGACAATGGCAAACAGAAAAATAATTTCCAGCTTTTATGCATCGTTGTGTGTGGAGCCCTGAATGATTGACAGGACTACAATGATGACATTTTACTGAAGCATTTTGACTTGGAAAAACTCTGAAATAGTTTTTTTTAGCTTTTTTAAATAGATTAATAAAGATACTTTTGTGGCTTTTTGTTGCTTTAAGGAACACAATCAGTTAAGAACTGTAGTTAGGCAAGTAAATGCTCAACATAATACAAATGTAAAAAATAAACTTCTCTTATGATTGAATAGCTATTGCAGTCATTTGTCATGCAACGATTCCATCTTCTCCTACCGTTTCTTTGTGACAGCAACGGCTCAAATGTGAGTATTGCCATCTTGTGGACCCACTAATTTGTACAAATAATTCCAGACACATGCGAATTTAAAAAAAAAAACAAAGATGCGCGTTTAGAAAAATCGGGGCTGCATGCGTTCATTGTTCAAGCTCTCTGCTGATGATGAGATATGCATCAAGCATCCTGAAAGGTGACACTCAGTATTAGTGTATGATCGAAGAATTAGGTTGAACTGTATCAGACACCATTTCGCCAGTAGGAGGCAGTACATCTCCTCTGACTCCCTGGATGCTGAATCAATTCACTCCAAAGCCATGCTCCTGTCAACAGCATTACAATAGAAATCAACATGTGACTGTATAATTGTCTTATACCATGACATCGACCCTATTCTGCTGAGTCAATGACAAGCATCAGATCCCATCACAGATTATTGCATCAATTCAAACATGTTAACCATTTCCTGTGCTGCTATTGAAAGTGCATTGTGAGAGCGACCTGCAAGACAGCTTCTGATCTCAAGGAAACCATTAAGTTGTCATGTTCACATAAACTATGATGAGAATGATTCAGAGGTTGCATTTCAGTCAAAAGTTAAAATTTTAATACATTGACTGTTTGCTTTAGGGTTTGGGTTTATTCAATGGGAATGCATATTTATTAACTCTACGCCTAATGTAATTTACGACTAAAACCATATATCTCTCTTTTGCTGCCACTTTGTGGAAATTTCAACTCAACACGTCTAGCTTCAGCCACTGGGGAGCAGTGGTTTGAATATTGGAAATGCAACCAGTATATCAAATTATTCTTAAATCACTTGGCAAAAATAATGAATTTCTGAATACCATTGGGCCTATATATATATATATATATATATATATATATATATATACCGTATAAAATAAAAATGAGTGCAAAAACACAAATCAACCAATTTCTGAAATAAACTTTATAAACTAGAAATATCCTTTATAGTCCTTTTTGTTCCATTTTCCTTTTTGGAAACTTCATAAAGATCAGTCCTCGAATACTCTCAACTGTCATTTGAGATCCTATCACACCCATTATATTAAAAACATTTGTAGGAATAAACAATGTAAGTCTTTATATAGCTATATGTCTATACATAGGATATATCACCCTGGGGTTGCATTAACCAAAAATTGTACGTCATTTTCCGATTTTATGCAACATTGACAGATAATTTAAAATGCTTTCTATCATTTTGAAAGATTAAAAATGAACAAGATAATAAACCTAGTACATTAGTTTGGATTTCTCTCTCTCTCTCTCTCTCTCTCTCTCTCATGCCCTGCCCGTTTTACGCTTGCAATAAGATGCGTTTAGGGTGATCTGATCACAAGGTGTCAAACGCCATCGCCATTTACTGACATTTCACCATTTACCGCCCTGGCGGTCCTCCTCCGAGTCCAGACTTTGATGACATTATGGTGGCGTAGTGGGCTAAAGCACATAACTGGTAATCAGGTGGTTGCTGATTTGATCCCCATGGCCACCACCATTGTGTCCTTGAGTAAGGCACTTAACTCCAGGTTGTTCCGGGGGGGATTGTCCCTGTAATAAGTGCACTGTAAGTCACTTTGGATAAAAGCATCTGCCAAATGCAGAAATGTAAATGAGTGTAGACCAATGGGATGCTAGTGAGCAAGTCCACGTTGGTGTATGAGTGAGTAAGTGTGACTTTTGGGTCAGACTTCAAGACTTAAGTCAGATAACAGCATTTTCATACATTAATATTTCATATAAATACAGTTTCACAAATTATTATTTGAAAAGTCATGATGTTGTCCTAAAAGACGTGGTAATGGAACACACTTTAACTCTTGGTTATTTGTTTTTTATTGAATAATTCCAAGAAACACACAGACAATAAAGCATTAGACCATTTATTCAATAATATCATAAAAACAAAGTGAACAAATATATCTATATATCTACAGCAACAACACCCCATCATTTTTGAAGATTTAGTGAACAACTGAACAAACATTACTTAGAAACAGTCAAATATATAGAAAGGAGAACATATGTCTCACACACTGCCGTCTGATGCACAAATCATTATATTTATACACACTTCCACGTTTCTTTAGATCACTGATACCAAACGTTGCTACATCAGTAAATATAAGCAAGCTTACAAGCAAGCCTTCATGCCTTTATGTTTTAGAGATTCTGCGTTGAGGACGTAAAGGGGATACTTGTGAGCAACCGCTAAAATGTCAAATGGGACACCATACAGCAGATACACCTTCACAATTTTATGGCACGAGATTTTCTTTTTCATAATGCTATAACAGTAAGATCTACCATGCACAATTTAAATATATATTGAAGACAGTTCAGATACCAACATATCAGCAGTCGGAACCAATACCAGTGACATTTTATGATTCTTCATGCAAAAACTACTACTGACTAATTTGTTAACTGGGTAAATATTGTCTCAAGTTCAAGTAATTCTTGAAGATAAGGAAACAGTCAGTAATAAAATAAGAACAAAGAAACACATTAAGAAAACTGTGCTTCAAATTTCTAACAGCAGTATCAAATATTCAAGTAAACATTCTCACATAATCGTGGATTACAGGTCTTCGCTGAATGATAATAATAACTGACTGTGTTTCTATCAATACCTCACCAAAACAGGCATTTTGAAATGTATTTGACCATCACAAAAGCCCGTGTCTGCATTACGCAAGTGTAGCGGTAGCCAGCTGGTACGTGCTGTGCAGCATGTGTAAACCCCACTCTTGTAGCCTTTAGCCTCCTTGTTAGCTCGCCTGCCTTCCATACCAGAGACCCCGGTTCGAATTCCGCTCAGAAGGACTCAAACAGGACTGGTTACAAGAGTGCATATTTCGGAAGCAAGTTTCCAAAATATGGGATGGCAGGGGAAGAGTCATTAATATTCATGAGGAAAGAGCAACCTGATTGGACGGATACATTCCGTCCAATTAATTAATAATAAAATGTAAAGGGATTAAAGGAACGGAGGAGGCGAGAACCGACTTGACAATATAAAAAAAGAGTTAACAAAAAGACAAACACACAAAGGTGTCTGTAAATCTCTCTCTCTCTCTCTCTCTCTCTCTCTCTCTCTCTCTCTCTCTCTCTCTCTCGCACTGCAGCTTCCAGTCTGCCTTTATCCCTCTCTGAGTCTTGATTAGTGGTCAAGTTCACAAGCCTCTGAAATTAGTTTTTGCAGGGTGGGATGTCTGTAATCTATGAAATAATATAATTACACTCAAGAATAAGGAAACAAGGTACTGAGATCATATGCATTTGGATTCCCACTCATACAGGCATTATGGGTAATGACAGAGTGGACAAACTAGCCAAACAAGCTGCTAAAAAAGAAAGCATGGACACAAATATTAGTATCTAAAAATCAGAAGGGAAGAGCATTGTAGGGAGAGAAATCATTAAGAGTGAAAGCAGCAGAGGGATCAAGAGATAATAGGAAGATATTTATATTCTATTCAAAATAGAGTTGATATTGTGAAAAGTAGGGGAGGAAACAGAAAAGAAGAAACAATCAAGACTAGGTTAAGAATAGGACACAGTAATCTGAATAGTACACTTCACATTATAGAAAAACACCCAAGCCGCTTTTGTGATTATTGTCAGGTTTTAGAAAATGTAGAACATGTGCTTGTCAATTGCAGGAAATATGAAGCAGAAAGAAATGGAAAGATTTGGAATATCGGGAACAGGAGTAAAGAGTATAATGGAGTGTGGTGGGAATGGACAAGGCAGAAGATGCTTGAACAGCTTCCAAAAAAAGAACAGGATTGAATGGGGAGAATATGACGTACTGGACAATTTAGGAGTTAGATAAATCCAGAAGATGGCAGTAGTGCAACATTAAGGATGCAAGCTGCCGGTAAAACCCAAAGAAGAAGAAGATCGGGTTTGACTGTTTGGAGGGGAGATGTTACAGTACGTAACAATAACTGTTTATATATTTATATAACTGTGGATATATGGAAATAAAGGAATACACTTTTAACATGAATACTTGTCTTGTTTATTTCCTTAACATAAAACACAACGAAATATATGAATCAACCATAAGGAAATCATTAAACCATTGAACAAATACTGACACGATGGGGACAGGAACAATATTTAACAGTACACATGAGCAGTGCTACAAAATAAATATCTGCGTTAAGTGGTGTTATTTTGCTCAAAACGGATTATATATGTTTAGTGTTACAACAGGAAGTGTTTGTATGTTGATGTATGGTCACTGTCTGGAGTCCTTTCATAATAAAAGTCTCTAGTCACAGGGTTTCACTGTGACATGTTGTTTTTGGTTCACGTCTCTCTTATGCTGCCCAATCCCTGTATGTTGATAAGGCCACAGCAAAAGTGATTGATAGAGTTCTGACAGATTTCGTCTGGAAAAATAAAATCCACTATATGAAGAAATCGGTGATTCTAAACTATTATAACAAAGGTGGATTAAATTTGATTGATTTTAACTCTTTAAATTATACTTTCAAAATAAATTGGCTTAATCGGTATTTGAAAAATCAAGACTCTATCTGGAATATCTTCCCACAACAAGTGTTTTCATATATTGGGGGGTTGAGATTTTTATTGATGTGCAATTACAACATATCAAAAATTCCTTCCAAACTTTCAAATTTCCATCAACAGGTACTTTTGGCATGGGCTTTAATATATAAACACAACTTTTCCCCCCATCATTATATTATTTGGAATAATCAATATATCTTATATAAAAATAAATCTTTATTTTATGATAATTGGTTTATTAACGGTTTATTTTTAGTTCGTCAGCTTTTTAACAATCAAGGTTTCTTAATGACGTACACAGAGTTTCTTTCAGAATACAATATACCAGTTACTCCCAAAGAATTTGCTATAGTTATGGGAGCTATACCAACAGGAATCTGTATCCTCTTTAAAAATTGTCCTTACTCTCCTACAATAATTAATACTCTCCCTGAGCTAGACAAAACTCCAATTGGTAAAA
This sequence comes from Moxostoma hubbsi, assembly GCA_032164185.1. Taxonomy (NCBI): domain Eukaryota; kingdom Metazoa; phylum Chordata; class Actinopteri; order Cypriniformes; family Catostomidae; genus Moxostoma; species Moxostoma hubbsi. The sequence goes on from JAVLUX010000012.1 coordinate 3,398,731, forward strand.
TATGTTTTTCAGGGAAAAAAGATAGAAATAATAAAGTTAGATCCCTTTTTCTTGTAGATATAGTTTCTGTTTCTCCTGTAATTTCGTACTGGAGTAGATTATTTAAAAATTTAAATTGGGAAAACATTTGGTCCTTACCACAAAAATATTTTTTAACAAATAAAGTAAAAGAAGTATCCTTCAAAATAATAAATACATTTTACCCTGCTAAATATTTTATGGTTAAATATAAAAGTAATATTGACACAAGATGCTCATTTTGCCAAGTTCACACAGAAACTGTTTATCATTTATTTTGGTCATGTTTCTATACTAAACAGCTATTGGAAAGTATTGACAAGTTTATTAAAGACAATATCCAGCAAGATATATCAGTAACCTTTAAAGACTTTATTTTTGGATACTTTGACTTTGATCCCGATAAAAAAAAAGCCTGCTTTGTTACTAATTTAATTTATTTTATTGGCAAATTTTATATTCATAAATGTAAATTCTCCAACAACAAACCAATTTTTATAGTTTTTTTGAAAGAATTTGAAATGTACCTTAACACCATCTCATCCTCAGAAAATAAGAAAGCATTAAAAACGCTTTTATTTTGTAATGCCTTTAATTTGTTTAGACCTACTCTAAATGATGTATAGAATATATTGCCCTCTTAACCCTCTCCCCCTTTTTTTTTTTTTTTTTGTATAGTTACATACTCTTAACTTTTTTCTCATCCTTTGTTTAGATGACTCTGTACTTATTGTTGTTATATTTTGTACAGACACGTTTGCAATTTTGTTACAGAATTGTACGCTATGATTGTCATCTTTGTTTGTTTGTAAGCATAATTAAAAAATTAAAAAAAAAAAAAAAAAAAAAAAAAAAAAAAAAGACATGTTGTTTTTGGTTTTCACCTTTATTGTGATATGCATGTCAGATAATGGGAGTTTTTTTTGTTTTTGTTTTTGTTTTGTTTTTTGCTGTGGTGTACATATTTAGTAAACTAATGAGATAAGTTCAGTGTTGTTTGATTTCAAACCATTTAAAAATCAAAGCACCCGGAAGAGGCTATTTAACGTCAGCAGTGTGACTCCTGGCACGTGATTATATTTGCGTCACGGAAATGTGACCCTGCCCGGGGCAGATCGCATATACAGGTAGTGACAGTTTGATTCATTTGTTTGAATTAAACAAAAGAGTTACACTCATAGCACACTGTGCACTATTTAATGCTATTTTGAGTAGTGTTTGAGGAAATCCCAATACGAGAAACATTCTTTATTCCCACATCATGTTCTAGAGTCTGGGGCTTGTCTTGGTGTATGTTGAAATCACCAAGAACCACAAGTGGCCTACCATCCTCTGGCAAGGAGGACAGCAGGGCATCCATAATAAAATCTGCTTCTTACTTTACCGAGATCATGATGATGCAGTGTCCCTTGTCTCCATGTAAACCTCCATTTATATGTACCTGCATAACCTCCAATGATGCCATTATTTATTTATTTCCAAAGGCGATGTATAAGCCATGCTGAATGCGTGATCTGCATGTCTGTTTACTATACACTGCTGAAAAAATGAACGCTCTCTTACAAGAACAGAAAATGCATTTATCAATAATACGATGATGATAATATGATGATGGTAATAATATAACAGCATATATTTCCAGCCTGTAATATAAGGAAGTATAATGTAGTCATTTTGTATCACTAAAATAGCTGGAAGTGGCTGATACCGGAAGTGGTCCACATTTAAGGTTTGATAATGGCGGCACCCTAGTTTTGCTGAAAAATAAGGTGAATAGAACAGTGAAATTGCTAACAGAAACTTCTCCTGTCTTCCCAGCAGTCTGCACTAGAGTCCATTATCTCAAAGGAGACGGGTGACTTGAGCACCACTGACACAGTATTCACTCCTATTGATCATCGCTCCTCATTTGCATAAAGTGAAAATTTTCTCATCTTTGTTGTGTCGCTCGCCATGCCCACATCTATTCACCTGAGGTCACTGTTGCTCGTGTCAACGGAAGTCTACAGCTCTCATTGAAAATGAATGAGTCTTTGGTGGAAGTCGCTGCATGTGTCTACGGGCCTTTACTTTCCACCAGTATCAAGTGCCATCTTCATCTCCTGTCATGTAGGAATAATTAAACTTGTTGCTAATAAGCAAAACACACAAAAATAGAGGGTTGCATTTGTTTAATCATTATTGTGATATCATGTCTGCGTCACTTTATAATACCACTACAGAGATGCTAACAGGTAAAGACCCTCAGTTAATACTCCTCAGAGGTTCAAATGATGTAGTTACAGCATCTACAAGCAGGACCTAACTGGACCATAATAACCAGCCAAACGTTCAACCTAGAAATACATTGAAACAGGAAATATGAACTACAATTTGTGTGTTTGTTGTTGAGTTGCATGCTCAGATTACAATGACTTTATGTATGATTGACTGTGATACAGTGGACTATTATGGAGTATTACTTGCACATTATTTCTTTGCAATTCAGCCACATACACCTTATTAACGGCAGTGCCATCTTTGATAGTTATGACAACAAGGCAGTGAGGGATAGATGTAAAGTCTCTTCAATAGGCCTAAGCTGTACTGCAAGTTAAAGTGTTTTTGGATCGTTCCGCTGACAAAAATTGTAAAAATATATCTTTCCGGGAACATTCAGTAGATAAAACACTCCAGAGATCACAAGCTATGGAAAATCAGATCAGCTTTATACAAAGATGTCGCAACTGCAATTAAGGTCGATTACAGCCTTTTCTCAATCAAAATACAGAACATGTTGTGTAATTTGCCCTGATATTCTTTTTTTTGTGTGTGTGTGTGTGTGTGTGTGTGTGTGTGTGTGTGTGTGTGTGTGTGTGTGTGTGTGTGTGTGTGTGTATGTAAATGTTTGGTAGCAGGAAAGGAAATTTAAATGTATTTGAGATTTTTCTCGAAAAGCTACAAAATGCTGTTACCAATTCAGCAAAACATTTGGTGGGAATAATAAAATATTAATATATTTAGTTTGATATTTATTTTGCTGTAAGAGCTCAGTGATGTTGAGGGAGGGGCATAGACATTTCCGCCAATGTGTTAAAAATGAAAAAACTGTTAAAACCACATGCAGTCTATTAGATTAAAGCTAAAAGCACTTGTGCTAAAGTACTCCCATTTGTCACTGGAAATTGAACTTAGCTGAGCACGGTAAGACAAACATATTTTTACATAAATGAAAAATGTTGCATATGCACATAAAAATGCAATAAATGAAGCTCATATGACATGAATCCTGATGTAAGAAATATTTTCTTTACATTTCAATGACCAGTTCATTTACATGACACTGATGCTACTGTAATAACTAATGCTAATGGTCAGTTTATGGTGCTCTTAAAACAGATATACATAATGAGCAATACTGTATAGTTTATATAGTTTATAAACTGTATAGTTTATCATTTTATATTATGATGTCATCAGAATGGCTCCACCTCTTCCTCTGATGCTTCTGCTCGTGATTCCACGTGAGTCTCTCATATTACATCATCACTCCAGAAATACTCTGCACTTATTCCATTTAATGTTGTATTTATTAATCAAATCATCAACTTATTTGTTTAATGTGTTTTAGTTGCTAAAGTATCATGTGTTGATCTGATTATGTGTTCAGTTGTGTCCTCAGCTCAGTTTTCACATGTCTGAATGTTCATTTCTGCTTTTGTGCAACACATTTATAAAAACTGATGAAGTAATTCACACTCATTTATCAGATCAGAACTCAAGAGTTTGAGAATATTATAATAGTGTCTGTTATACAGTGCTAAGAGTATTAAAGTGCTAGTCAAAACTTTTAAATTCTTCATTATATTTTGTGTTTCAGGGGTTTATAGTGATGATTGGGGTGTGAGTTACAGGTCTACAAACGTCTGTGCACTAAAGGGCTCATCAGTGATAATGTCCTGCACTTATAAATACCCTCCTGGATATAAGATCGAGAAAGTGTTCTGGACCCAAACTAATGTTCAAGTTAATAATGAGTATCCAAATCTGTCTGATGACCCTGAATACAGTCAGAGGATTCAGTATCTGGGAGATAAACAGCAGAACTGCACCATCAGACTGAATGATGTGACACAGAAGGATTCACACGAGTACTATTTCAGATTCACAACTGATAAACCTGATGGAAGATGGATTGGTGAACCTGGAGTGACTCTTCATTTCACAGGTTTTTTCATCAGGTTTTGTTCTTTTCAGTGCATTTTTTTCAATGTCATCTTCTAATAAACTGGGGTACATGACTTATTTTCAGATCTGCATGTGGAGTCTCCTGAGAGCGTGATAGAGGGAGATACAGTCAATCTGACATGTAAAAGCACCTGTAATCTGTCTGACAGACCAACATTCATCTGGTTGAAAAACACACAGTCATTAACTGAGAGAAACAATAAACTCGTCCTGCAGTCAGTCAGAAGAGAGGATGCAGGCAGATATATCTGTGCTGTACACGGACACAAACTCACATCACCTCATGTTTATCTCAATGTCACGTGTAAGTATAAACTCAACCAGAACAGTCAGTTCATGCATTAATTATTCAGAATGATTCTTAAAGATTTAAAAGCAAACAATGCCCCATTCATTGGTGATTTTAAAGCACGATTGTAATGAGGGTTCAATGAAACGGGAAAGAAGGACACGGTGACAGCTCTCTCTCTCTACACCCAGGTAAGGGCCTTTAATGTGCTTACAAAGTATTTTTCAAAACAAAGATCAACAATAAGGACGTGAACAGCTTGCTGGGTTGCCAACACTAGACTGGCGTCTGTCTCAAACTTCCTCACTGGCGATGTTGTGGCCCTTTTATGCCGCTCTCCCCATACTCACTGAAATTAGAGACAGGTGTTAGACATAATTTAGCTCAGGTGCAAGCGCCCTTACCGCTTTCTCCCTACGGACGGGCGCTTGACCACGCCCCCGCTGCCACATACCCCCACCGCCCGACTCAGGCCGGGGCGTCATCCGGCCTGCCTACCACTCCCCCCCCATTTCTGGAAAGGAAGTCGGCGACAGCCATCTGCACCCCCGGTCTGTGGACCACCTCGAACTTAAAAGGCTGGAGAGCCAGATACCAACGGGTGATCCGGGCGTTAGTATCCTTCATGCGGTGGAGCCACTGCAGTGGGGCATGATCCGAGCAGAGAGTGAAGGCCCGCCCCAGCAGGTAGTAGCGGAGCGTGAGGACCGCCCACTTGATAGCCAGACATTCTTTCTCCACGGTGCTGTACTTAGTCTCCCTTAAGGAGAGCTTTCTACTAATGTACAGCACGGGGCGCTCCTCCCCCTCCACCACCTGCGAGAGTACGGCCCCCAGCCCTCTGTCTGAAGCGTCCGTCTGTAATAAGAAAGGGAGAGAGAAGTTAGGAGAATACAAAAGCGGCCCCCCACAGAGTACGCCTTTAACTCGTGTGAACGCCTGTTGGCACTGCTCCGACCACTGGACCGGATCTGGAGCCCCCTTTTTAGTGAGGTCAGTCAGCGGACTGGTGACGTCCGAATAATTAGGGATAAATCTCCTATAATAGCCAGCCAGCCCCAGGAACTGCCTCACCCCCTTTTTGGTCTTGGGCCTAGGGCAAGTCGCAATCGCCGCGGTCTTATCAATTTGGGGACGCACCTGGCCATGACCCAAGTGGAACCCCAGATACCGCACCTCCACACGCCCAATCGCGCACTTTTTAGGGTTTGCCGTGAGCCCCGCCCGCCGCAGCGACTTCAGGACCGCCCTCTGATGTTGTATATGCCGCTGCCAGTCATTACTATAGATAATAATATCATCTAGGTAGGCAGCGGCGTAAGCGGAGTGCGGGCGGAGGACACGGTCCATCAGACGCTGGAACGTGGCTGGGGCCCCGAACAAACCGAACGGGAGTGTCACGAATTGGTGTAATCCGAACGGCGTAGAGAAGGCTGTTTTTTCGCGGGAGATTGGTGTCAAGGGGATCTGCCAATAGCCCTTTGTCAAATCTAGGGTCGAATAAAAGCGAGCAGTACCTAACCGATCGAGCAGTTCATCAACCCGGGGCATTGGGTACACGTCAAATTTAGACACCGCGTTGACTTTGTGCAAGTTTTGTGTATTATAAGTTACCAGTAGATATCGGCTCCACTAACAACAGAAAATCACTTTTTATTAATGATGAAATGAAAATCTCAGTATTTTGCCTCATTGTCCTGTTGTTGTTGTGTTGTCTGACAGGACGATTCTATAGTAAATTGTGACACACACCAAAAGCTTCAACAGATTTATACATTTTGTGTTGGCGAAGTCCTAAATTATTAGCATAATTGACTTTTCATAAGTGTGAAATATTTGTTTATACAAGGATATGAAAAAAAGTGATTTAATTCATATTAAAATGTGCAATAACTGAAGATTTTGCTTTGTGCACAATTGTATTTATTTGCTTGATTTAGATTTTTTTATGGTGTTCCCTTTACAAAAAGCTTCACTGTGATGCCGCGCTGAAGAGCGCTTTGGGAACACATCTCATTTGTGACCAGCTGTGAATATGTATGTAACACGTCAATGAACATTGAATGGAATTTAGAGCCTCTGCCGGTGTAATCATTGGACACACCTGGCGCAGTGGCTATAAATAGATGCTTCACCGGTGCATCATCAGATTTTTCGTCTTCAGAGCCATTCTGTGCTGTGTGTTATCACAAGCCTGACAAACTTTCTTTCCTCTGTTAGGAGTTAGATTTTGTTAGGCAGTGTGCAGTGAACCTTTTCTCCTTTCTATTTCCTCGTAAAAATAAAATGAAAAAAAAGGAAAAGATTGATTGATAAACAAAACAAGTGGTGTGTGTTTCCATGTTTATGCTCTAAGGCTGAAATGGACACACACCAGTTTTTGTTTTGTATGTTTGGGGAAGAGAATGCTGCTCTTGCATTGGTGTGGGGCAGGTGCGAGCTTTGCAATCTGCTTACAGTCAAAATGCTTCGTCTCGCTTACTTCCAAGAGCAAGTGCCCACTCTTTCATCATGGGGCTCTCGCATATATCTGGCTGAGGAGCGAGAGACGGGTCTGTCCCTATCGCTCGCTCTCTCCCCAGATCCAGCTGATCCTTCTCTAAAGCCTGAAGCGCGCCTTGGCGTCTCTTCGTTTCACGAGGGGGGCGCTGAACCTCTGTACATTCCACGCATAATAATAAAGTGGTTGAGAAATTACTTGAGGTGGTTACTTGGGCTGTGGCCAGACTAGAGCTAGACTGGGCACGCTCATGAAGGAATCTATTCGTCGATGCCGCCAGTAGAAGAGACACCTGCAGTCTATCTCACGCCGGGCTCGGCATTGTCATTTAAAAGCCCTCTTTCCCCTCAAAGCCTTGCAGGATGACCTCCACTTTAGTGGGAAGGGCTTATCAAGCAGCTAGTGAGGCTGGTGCTGCTCTGCACACAATGGCTGTATCACAGGCTTACCATGCTGACCTGCTGGACGACCTGAGTGTGGGTGCTGCGCTCGACGAGCAAGCTTTTTCTGAGCTTCGTCGAGCCACAGATCTTTCTCTCCGCACGACCAAGCAAAAAGCCTGTGCTATTGGCCGGTCTATGTCTGCCTTGGTCAGAGCAGAGAGGCACCTTTGGCTCAACCTTTTGGGCATGAAGGACAAGGATAAAATTTTCCTCCTTGATGCCCAGATTTCGCCCACTGGCCTATTCGGAGACACCATGAGCAGGTTATCTCCAGGTTCCAGGGGGAGAAAAGCCACAAGGAAGCCTTCGGACAGTTCCTCCCTCACTGCACTCAGGGGGCGGGTCCTTCGGCCACCCAGACCCACCTCAGTCCTGTTAGAAGGGAGGCTCAAAAGCAAAGCGTGGCGAGTCGTGCTCCTCCTCCCAGGGATTGGGGACAGTCTCGTCGCCCTCATCAGCCCCTAAAGCAAGACCTCAGGACCCTAATTTCTATAAGAAGAAAATCCTGATGGTCTTGCTCCTATTCTTGTGGGGTAGCTCCCCTTGGGACGGGGTGCGTGCTCTACTTCGCCCCTCCCGGTACCCCCGCGAAGCCTCTCCATTCCCGCCGCCTTTAGTGTTTCGGGTGGTAGAAGCTCCCATCAAATAGTTGGTTGTTTCACTGCTCCCTGCATTTTTCCAGGACGTGAAGCACTTGAAACCCCCTCAACAGGAAGTGTTAAAAGATTACTACCATCTCAGAGAACCTGGCAGCATAGAAACTATGATATATATTTTTTTTTGTGGGTCATATGAACAGTAGGAAAGGGCTACAGAATTTAATTCACTCGCCTCCTTCCGTGTTTCAATGGCGTGGTTCCCACTACCATAAACCTGATCAGTCTTGTCTACTGTGAGAAAAGAAAAACAGCAAAATCTCCTGGTTAAAGGGGCCATAAAATGTGTTCCCCTTCCAGAGAGAGAGTCAAGTTATTAAACCGAGTACTTCCTGGTTCCCATGGAGGGTGAGGGGTTGCGTCTGGCCTTAGATCTCAAAGCTTGAACTGCCCTGTCTGGGTGTTCAAGTCCTAGATCTGCCTATCAAGACGATCATGTCACAAGCCCAACATCACTTTTGGCTGGTCACCATTGATCTTATGATGCACTTCTTTACTTCTTTGTTTAGAAGTTTTGCTACAACACAGGAAGTTCCTGAGGTTCGCTTTCAGGGGCAAAGCTTTCCAGTATCGGGTTCTTCCATTCGGCCTAGCCCTCTTTAACCCGCACATTCATAAATGCAGGATGCAGCGCCAGCTCCTTTGTGACTCCGAGGCATCTGCATTTTGAATTATATACACGACTGGCTGATCATAGCGCAGTTCCAGCGACTGGCAGTTCAGCAAAGGGATACCGTCTTAGCTCATCTATTTTCTCTGGGGTTGAGGCTCAACGGAAACCCCGGTTTCTTACCTTGGGTCCCACTCTAGGTGCGTCTTGTTGTCGCAGGCTGCTAACGACAGACGCCTACCTGACGGGCTGGGTAGCAGCCTTAAGTGGTCGTCTGGCTTAAAGGGATAGGAGGGTCGTCATTTCGGTTGTCACAGTAACTTGAGCTGATGGCTGTATTTCTGGCCCTGAAAACTTCCTCTTGAGGCTGCCATGTCTTGGTGCAGGTGGGCAATACAGCGGTAGCCTCTTACATAAACCATCAGGGGGATCCACGTTCATGTTAGCTGAATTTCTGGCACGTTGGATCCACCTTGGGGCCCAGGGCAGCTCCTGTCACTCAGGACAGTTTCTTCCCTGGATGCCCATGTGTGGGAGCAGATTTACTGCCCTGACAGGAAATACTGGCGGGGGAGTGGTAACTCCACCCTGATGTAGTGAACAAATCTGGGTGAGATTTCACAGGGCAGAAGAGGACCTCTTTGCCTCTGTGGACAGCGCAATGTCTCCTCTACTTCTTCCTGAGTCACGTAATGGCACATACATGACCCAGAATGCGTCTGTATGTGTTTTTATTCCCCGGTTTCTCTGCTCCCGGGAGTCTTGGCAAGGTTCTTGCGTCCTTCTGATAGCGCCGCGCTGGCCGAACAGGGTATGGTTCTCGGAGCTAAATTCTCCCCTCAACGGCTCGCCTCTGGCGATTCCGAACAGGAAGGACCTTCTTTCACAGGCACAGGGGACTGTATTTTATCCCCGGCCCGAATTGTGGAACCTTTTCATGCTTGGCCCCTGTTGGGTACCAACTGAGGTACACATGGCTTTCACCTGAGGTTATCAAGGACATTTTAATTACAGTTCTGGGTAGGTTTTACAAAGCAGAAGAGTACCTCTTCGCCTCTGTGAATAGCGCAATGTCTCCTCTACTTCTTCCCGAGTCACCCAGTGCCCCCTTCCACCCCGGGGGGGCTGAACATGGTGGCGCATACATGGCCCAGAATGCGCCTGAATGTGTTTCCCTCTACTAAAGTTCATATTGCAGAACCAGCTAACTGCCAGTTCACTTCAGTTCTGGATTTTCTGTAGGAAGAACTGTCAGCAGGCACATCCCCCGCCACTCTCAGGGTCTATGTGGCCGCCATTTTTGGCCCGCCACGCCTTGGTGGACGGGGTGCCGTTGGGGAGACATCCTCTACTCTCTTGTGTCATTCGTGGAGCTAGGCCTCCTGCCAGGACCAGGACCACTTCATGGGACTTGGCAATAGTCCTGGAGGGTCTGGTTGAGACCTCCTTTGAACCTCTAGAGTCAGCGTCTGACAGACTTCTGACTCTCAAGATGGTTTTTCTTATGGAGATTACCTCTCTAAAGAGAATTGGGGACCTACAGGCTCTGTCTGTCTTGCCAGCCTGTTTAGAGTTTGCCCCAGGAATGACCAAATTAAATTTGCACCCTCATCCTGACTACCTGTCTCGACCTTACATCCGGTCACTCTCAAAACCTTCTGCTCCCCACCGTTTGTAACGTAGGAGCAGGAAAGACTTCAGACTTTGTCCAGTCTGTGCCCTCCAGAGTTATGTCCACCGCACTAGCCAGTGGCCTAGGGGGCCATGGGGGCCGCAACAGGAGGGCGCCCGCCACCATCCAGACTATGTCTCATTGGGTGAGGGACGCTATTGCCCTGGCCTACGAGGTGCGCGGTCAAGCTTCACCAGTTGGTATCAGGGCTCACTCTACCAGAGGGCTCGCCTCCTCTAAGCCTTGGCCAGAGGGGTCCCTCTGCAGCATGTCTGTGATGCGGCAGGCTGGTCCTCTCCGCACACATTCTTTAGATTCTACAGCTTGGATGTTCATGCCACTCCGGGCTCTTATGTCCTTGAGTCGACATCTCAAGCCCATGTCTGAGCCCTCTCGTGCTCTTGTGAGCACACTGCACAACCATGGGGGGTCCGGACAGCCACAGTGCGGCAGCGTGGGTATTCTCGTTCCCAAAGCGCTCTTCAGTGCAGCATCATAGTGAAGCTTTTTGTAAAGGGAATGTTTTCGGGGTTACATATGTAACCCTTGTTCCCTGAAAAAATCGGAACGAGATGCTGCACTTTTCTGCTGCACTGGGATACCCCGGGACTGCTCTTCAGACAAAATACCTGATGATGCACCGGTGAAGCATCTATTTATAGCCACTGCGCCAGGTGCGTCCAAGGATTACATCGGCAGAGGCTCTAATTTCCGTTCAATGTTCATTGATGTGTTGCATGCATATTCACAGCTGGTCACAACTGAGACGTGTTCCCAAAGCGCTCTTCAGCGCAGCATCTCGTTCCGCTTTTTTCAGGGAACAAGGGTTACATACGTAACCCAGAGACATTTTGTTGCATTAAATGCATGTTGAACTCCTGCTGATGTTTGTACATGAAATGCAGAAAATAAACCTCCAAAAGTTCAGAGTTTTGTTGTTTTTTGCCGAATATCCACAAATTGCATACAAAAGTCACTGAAAAATGTTGGGCTTATTTTGTTCCTTCCATCCATTCATCTTGGCATTGATAATTATAAAGGTAATAAATTGTGTAAAAAGTGTATGTCAGTAATTTGAGGTCCCTCCATTAGCAGCGATAAAGCAAATGTCTTCTATATTCACTTATCAGTCTCCGACATCTTTTGAGGTATTTTTGTAAGGGGGTTAAAGGGAAAGTAGAAGGCGAGAACAGGTTTAACAATATAAATAATATTTAATTAAATAAAAAGACACACACTCAAACACACACCGGCCACCTTTATCCCTCACACGCCCCATCAGGATGATTGGGGACCGGGCGTGCTTTATTCCAGCCCAGACCCAACCACCTCCGCTCTACAGTAACCTTACTTTTATTTAGTGATTGTTTGAAAGTTCATAACATATAAAAATAAAGATATTGTGATGTTGAAAAGATTATTTTAGCAGCTGGTTCATTATGACAACCGCTTCAGTCCCTCTTTGGCTTGTAATCAGCAGCAGGAATGCAAATCGCACCGATTTGATCATACACGTCTGAGCACAGGCTATAATTTTCACCTTAATACGAATGGGTTTCTTTTCAGCTCAACATAAATGCACACACAGTCAGTTTGTGTCACTCTCTCTCTCTCTCTCTCTCTCTCTCTCTCTCTCTCTCTCTCTCTCTCTCTCTCTCTTTGGACTGCCTTTTTATCCCCCTCCAGCTTTCACAGCAACACAAAACAGCTGTTAGAGGGGATTTCCCACAGGTGACAATTCGCTCTTCCTTTCCCGGCCATGCTCTACACAGATGTTGCTTGACCACCCTCACATCACCACACTAGTGTAATCACACCAGTTTGTTTGTACGTGCGAAGTGGTTAACCCTGGAGTTGTGTGGATTGCTTTTATTCTGACATTTTGTGATTTTTAGAGATTCAAAGTTCTGGCCACCATTCACTTGCATTGTACCTACAGAGATGAGATATTCTTCTAAAATCTTAATTTGAGTTCTTCAGAGGAAAGAAAGTAATTCACATCTGGGATGGCATGAGGGTTAGTGATGAAAGAATTTTCATTTTTAGGAACAATCCCTTTAAGGTTTATCAAGGTGTCTTGCATCAAAGGAGTAATTCAAATTTTCTTGACCATTTTCCACCCTCTCTCAGCTGCTTACCACTGAACAGGTTGTTTTTAGCTACTGTAACTTTATGACTTCCTCGTCCTTCATTAACATTCCCTTTGCAAAAATGTGTATTGTATTACATCATGACAGATCTACACAAAGGAATGTTATACAGTACACAAATTATTTACTATTCAGTGAGGGAGGAAGCTCACCAAAGGAGGAAGAAATGGATTTGTAAGAATGCCTCTTTTGGCTGTAATCTACCATGCCAACTCTGTTATAAACATTCATGACTTTATCTCTGACAAGACTTATAGTACAATAAACATGTTAAGATGAGTTCTACTCTCTCTGTTTTTGTTCATGAAGTTGCATTTGAGAACAATTAATCTTGTTTCTGAATATGTTGCTTTAGAGCTTTGTGAGAAGTTTTGTTGCTCAATGATATCTGGAAACAAGTAACATCAAGATTCTTTAGACTCATTGTTGACTAATCTGACTGGATTTATGTCTTAGAAACTGGCATACAGGTATGTTAAAATTAAGATTATTACGAAATTAATTAGTATTTTGGTTATACTGCAGGTGTTGCCATGTTGATATCAGTCAGAATGGCTCTTCTTCTTCCTTTGATCTTTCTGCTCACCACTGAGTGAGTTACTGATGTTACATCACCTCATAAAATGTACAATTTATTCTTTAAGCATCTGTCATGGCAGATGTGTTTCCTTGATCAATTTTAACACTTGCATCAGCATGTTAATTTCTGCTGTTAATTTGTTAATGCATTTTGTGTTTCAGGGGTTTATAGTGATGATTGGGGTGTGAGTTACAGCCCTTCATACATCTGTGCACTAACGGGGTCATCAGTGATAATGTCCTGCACTTATACATTCCCTAATGGATATACGATCAAGAAAGTGTTCTGGACCAAAACTGATGTTCAAGTTAATAATGAGTTTCCAGATCTGTTTAATGACCCTGAATACAGTGAGAGGATTCAGTATCTGGGAGATAAACAGCAGAACTGCACCATCAGACTGAATGATGTGACACAGAATGATTCACACTGAGTACTATTTCAGATTCATTACTGATAAACCTGATGGAAAATAGTTTGGTAAACCTGGAGTGTCTCTAAATATAACGGGTGGGGTTTGTTCATGAATTGCAGATTGTACTCCTATTTCAATTTAGTCATTAAAAGTAACATGCTGAATTAGTGTTGTGTTGTTGTCAGATCTTCACGTGGAGTCTCCTGAGAGCGTGACAGAGGGAGATACAGTCAGTCTGACATGTAAAAGCACCTGTAATCTGTCTGACAGAACAACATTCATCTGGTTGAAAAACACACAGTCATTAACTGAGAGAAACAATAAACTCGTCCTGCAGTCAGTCAGAAGAGAGGATGCAGGCAGATATATCTGTGCTGTACACGGACACAATCTCATATCACCTCATGTTTATCTCAATTTCACATGTAAGTATATATTTAGTCTTTAACTTTTATTACAAACCAGTTGTTGACCATTTGAGGACGAGGGTGCTACATGTATTGCCAGCATATGAGTAGGGCTAAAACCTGTGTCACATTCTCCCTTGCATGGAGAATGAGAGTGTTGGGGTGTTGTGAGTACCATTAACATTCAGAAGTCTCCCAAATGGAAGACTCTTGAAGACATGGTGAAAAGTCAAAAGCATAGACCTTAAACTCACCCTAAGAAAATGTCTAGGTTACTAATGTAACCCCTGCTCTCTGATGGATGGAACAAGAAGTTGTGTCGATTGTAGTGGCACAAGGGGCTTCTTTTGAGAGCCTCGGATACCACTGAATATGAAAAAAGGCCAATGAAAAATGGCAGAATTTACATGTCCCTCCCCCGGACATACAGGTATTAAAGGCAGGAATCGTGCATCTGTTCAGTCAGGTTCTGCACTGAGGAGCCGAGAATAAGTTTTGGCCATTATAGTGGCTTGGTACAGTGTTGTGGGGACACAACGTCTTGTTCCCTCCATCAGGGAACGGGGGTTACACTATGTGGCAGCGGGGGCGTGGTCAAGTGCCCGTCCGAAGGGAGAAAGCGGTAAGGGCGCTTGCACCTGAGCTAAATTATGTCTAACAGCTGTCTCTAATTTCAGTGAGTACGGGGAGAGCGGCATAAAAGAGCTGTGGGCCAGTGAGTCTGTCCCGAGAGGGGCCCCTGACTTGAGGGAGTACCAGAGCGGGCAATAGGAGTTCTCTTGGGAAGCGAACAGGTCTATCTGTGCTTTGCCATAACAGTCCCAGATCAGCTGAACCACCTGGGGTTGGAGCCTCCAATCTCTTTTGAGCGAAGCCTGCCTCGACAGCACATCCGCTGTTGTGTTGAGGCTGCCAGGATATGAGTGGTATGCAGCGACCTCAGTCAGTGCTGACTCGAAAGGAGGAGATGGCTGGCGAGTTGTGACACATGACTAGAGTGCATGCCGCCATGGCGATTTATGTATGCTACCGTCGCGGTGCTGTCTGTACAGATCAAGACATGTTTGTCTTGGATCAGCGGGAGAAACCTCCTCAGGGCAAGAAATACAGCCAGCAACTCTAGGCAGTTGATGTGCCAAAGTAACCACGGGCCTGTCCAGGAGCCTGGCAGTTGTGTGCCTGTTGCACATGGCACCCCAAACCTGTTTGGAGGCATCTGTGGTGACCACGATGCTTCTGGACACCTGCTGTAGAGGGACTCCTGTCTGCAGAAAACAGAGGTCTGTCCAAGGGTTGAATAACTGACGGCAAAGGGGTGTGAAGACCACACGATACGTGCCGTGGTGCCATGCCCATCTCGCGACTCGAGTCTGAAGTCAGTGCTGAAGTGGTCTCATATGCGTCATCCCTAGCAGCATGACCGCGGCTGAGGATGCCATATGCCCCAGGAGCCTCTGGAACTGTTTTAGAGGGACCGTGGTGCCCATTTTGAATGATGAAAGGCAATTCAGCATTGACTGCATGAGCTCGTCTGTGAGGCGAGAGTCTAACTCCATGCCAAGAAAAGAGATGCTCTGAAATGGGGAGAGCTTGTTTTTTTCCCAGTTGACCTGAAGTCCTAAATGCCTGAGCACCTGGTCCCAGTGAGCGGATAGTGCCTCTCGAGAGTGAGCTAAGATCAGCCAGTCATCGAGGTAGTTGAGTATGCAGATTCCCACTTCCCTTAGCAGGGCAAGGTCGGCCTCTGCGACCTTCGTGAAGATGCAAGGGGACAGAGACAGGCCGAAAGGGAGGACCTTGTACTGGTAAACCTGGCCCTCAAACACGAACCAGTAGAAAGGGTCGTTGTCGGAGCAAGATCAAGACGTGAAAGTACGCATCCTTCAGGTCTACCGCTGCGAACCAATCTTGATGCAGAACGCATGTTAAAATGTGTCTTTGCATGAGCATTTGAACAGAATTTTGTGCAGAGCCCGGTTGAGGACTCACAGGTCCAAGATTGGTCTCAACCTCCTTTCTTGGGTACGATGAAGTAAGGCTGTAGAAACCCTTCTCCATCTTGGCTGGAGGGACAGGCTCTATCGCGTCCTTTTGTAAAAGGGTTTCCGCGCACAGGGTGCTGGCTTCTTTGCCGTGCACTGAATTGGGGTGGATGCTGCTAAAACAGGGCAGATACATGATGAACTGAATCGCATAGCCGAGTCGGATGGTCCTGGCAAGCCAGCACGATGGGTTGGAAAGCATAAGCCACGTGTCCAAGAGCTGCGTGAGGGGAACTAAGTGGTCGATCGCTTTTGACGTACCAGGTGGGGCTTCGCAGCGGCAGGGAGCAGGTAGTGTTGCATTGGGAGGCAAAGTTGCATCCTGAGGCATGTGTGCTGAGAAAGAACTCAAAGAACTTACCTCCCTTCGCGTAACCGGCAGGGTTCAGGTTAGTAACTGAGGAAGAGGTCCTAGTGAGGTGTCCTCTGGATACATCAGAACCAGCCGGCTGGGGTTTTGTACATTGTACAGTCGTGAGTGTGGAGGTGAAGTTTATATGTCCATAGTGCCACTTTGCCTGTAAAGGTTTGATGCCAGGGTGCCATGAGAACGGTGTTTGCGAGTACTGTCTAGGTGACCTAAGGAATGTGGTAATCTCTCTCTCTTATTGACAATGTGGTAAATGAAAATAAGGCAAACAAGGATTTTCCTCCTGGCCCTCCACCAAGGGAAGGAGTGGCTAGCAGCTCCTATGCGAACCTCTCGTCCCTTGGGTGGTCTGTCTCAGGAACGCTTGGGAGCTTTCCGGGTCCTCAAAGAGGTTCGTAAGTCAGGGGGTGTCCGCTTCCTGTGGGTAGCTCTACGCTGAGGCCGAGAGCTGGGCCCTGGCTTTGAGCGGCGCCCAGACCTGAATAACCAATCGTCTAGCTGCGAGGGTTGAGGGGAGGACAAGGATACACCTCTTCTCGGCTCCCCGAGAAGGGTTATGCTTTTTAAAACAGCGGTGATGAAGCATTATACCCATCAGGTGTGCTTCTTTCACCGCTGACTAAACAAAGCGTATTAATTATGCATCTAGCCCGTCGGCGGCAAAGTTAGTTGTTCTTCCCCAGCGACTCTTCAACTCATCCGGGGGTCCGAAGAACGGGTCTGGCAGCATACCATCTCATCAGCTTTGAACCCTCCAAGCTCTGGACCTGGGCATTCGAGGATGCCAGTGTGTGCACACATGGAGATTTGAAGCCAGCTCCCCGAGAAGAGGTGCGCTTTGTGTTTTAAAGACAGCAGTGATGAATCATTATTCCATCAGTTGCACTTCATTCACCGCTGACTTAACAAGGCTTATTAATTATGCACCTCTCCCTCCCAACTCCTTTTGTGAGCCTGGCTGAAGGGCACAGAGTAAATGATCTTGCAGTAAATGTTGTAACAGATCACTGGATTATCAATCTCAACACAACATCATACATTTCCTTTTGTCTGTTTTAGACTCACCAAGGAATGTCTCAGTGTCCATGAGTGGATCTGCTGAAATAGTTTTGGGTGATTCAGTGACTCTGACCTGCAGCTGTGATTCAAACCCACCTGTTCTGAACTACACCTGATTTAATGAGAAAGAAAGCTCAGCTGTTGGATCTGGACAGAGTTACAGTGCACTACAGAGTGGATTTTTCTACTGTGTGACTCAGAATCAACATGGATCTCAGAGATCAGCTGCTGTACAAGTCACTGTTAAAGGTGTGTATCAATGCATTATTCTTTAGTGACCACGCAGAAATCAACTGTGTTATAGTATTTCTGAATATATTAGAAATTACAGAGTACATTTGGATATCCAAACAAACATAAAATGTCTAAATGTAAAGAGTTGGAAAGTCAGGTTCCCCTTCTGTCACTCACTCGACTTTGTGTCAATGTAGTGACACTAGGGGTTTCTCTTGAGAGCCTCGGTTACCTTTTATCTTTGAGAAAATGCCAATGAGAATTGGAGAACAGAATTTGCATGCCCCTCCCCCAGACACACAGTTATAAAACTCGCAGGATCAAGATTGGCAGCAACCCCCTGCCTTTCTTGTGTATGATGAAGTAAGGGCTGTAGAGTCCCTCATCCATCTCGGCTGAAGGGACAGGCTCCTTGTGCAGAATGTGGACCTCCCACCTTAACGTGCCCAACTGCACCCCAGGCTGGCAGGTGGTGACGAGACTTTGCGTCGCTTGCTCCCCCCTGCCGCAAGGCCTCACCTCCAGGTACGTCACACATGATCATCCCTTTAGTGCCCCTCACCCGGAGCTTGGACGCGTGGCTTACGCTTTCCAACCCATAGTGGTTTACATCTCGTACCCCCCATCAGGGAACACAGGTTACGACAGTAACTGAGACGTTTTTCTCCTTTCAGAATTATCTTTAAAGTTTTTTGCAACAGAGATTTGTGATATTTAAATTTGTTATTTTATTTTTTAAATAAGTTACATTAAAAAATATTATATACAATACAAAATCAATTTAGACCTTTAATTGGATTAAGAAAAAACAGATCTGTATGCAGTTGTTGGGGTCATTGTTGGATGTGCAATATTCATTTTCATTCTCATCATTTTGTTAATGTGGTGAGCAAATTCTGTCTATAAGGTAAACAAAAACATTACAACTGATCAAATGAATATACACATTTAATGACTTTAATTTACCTACTCTTTAATACAGGAAGAAAAGACACAGACCTGATGATATCATACAAAATCAGGTGAATTAAATAATATATTGACTGATTATATTATATTATATTTATCATATTATATTTAAATTGTATTTGTTTTAATTTGTTCAATTACATTTTAATTGGTTTGAGTACAGTAAAAGTGAAATGCTTTCTTTGTGATATTAGTTAAATTAGTTAAATAATATATAAATAATATAATAATAATTATTAAATTGTTATATTCCGAATGGCAGACAAAATTTGTCATATTTATATTTGAATTAATTGGAGCAGTCTGTGACAAGGATTAATCAGAAAATAAAAAGATTTGTGTGATAAAAGAACATGATTTTAAAATCAATGGTGATGAATTGCACCTTCTACAATAGACCCAGATTAGATTATATTTGGGGTATTTAAATGCTTTTTGACACTCGGCTCGTGTAAAAACTCACCTCATCTAATTTTAGAATTATATTTTCAATGTGACGAGGACAGTCCAAATCCCTGATGTTTGTGAATTGGCTGATTGTGATGATGCTCAATATGCAACTGTTACACCCAAGTGCAGAGATCAGACTGCAGGAAAAGCTCCTGAATCCAGAGATACTGAGGAGATGCAGTATGCAACAGTCCAACATTACAAAAACGAGATGAAGAGACCAGAAGTGACTGAAACCCATTATGGCAATATTAGAGATCACCAGCCTGATGCTGCTATTGGGTGAGAAACAAAAATAATATTTAACAATTCTGACATCTAATTAAAATATAGATTTTTTTTACAATTTTACTAACCCCATAGAGAATGCTTTTTTAACTGCATCCTTATAGGTTCTTTATTCTGCTTCATAGTATTTCTGTATGAAATGTAATTTACAATCTCTGGATATTTTCTACAGATCTGCTGTTCAAATTGTGGAAGATCAAGCAGTGATTTACAGCACATTCAAATGATCAACGGATCAGTTTAGGATCTTTAAACTTGGAAAGAAAAATCCACAAACTTCTGGTTAAATCCAGACACAGCAATATTAAAATGTATTCTAATTTAATATTAAATGTTGCATGTAGAGCCATTTACGTCTGAACCTTTTTTCCCCTTATTTTTAAATACCAATGAAGTTCCTATGATACTGAGGCAAAACTGTAATGATTGATTTATTTTTGGTATATTTGTTTCCATTAAGCAAATCTTAAGTATTTGTGTTTTATCTGTAATTGAAGTTACATTTTATTTGTCTTGATAAATGATCATACTTTCTAAAGGAATTTGACTATTGATCATGTATATAGTTTATAAGGCAAAGCATTATTGTTACTTGTATTTTTTGTTTCATGTGAAAATAAATAAACTGATCTCCAATAATCTCCCCATGTCACTCATCATGGCAGCTCTCTCTTGTGGTGGGACTATGGTACTGCCAATCTGATGATAAATCAAAAGCTTTTGTTGTATAGCCTATATGTGACATATTCTGTTTGGATTTGAGGCACTAAAATACATGACAAATTACATCTCGTATTGATTAAATATGAAATGCAATTTTGTTTCCATTAATACTGGATGATCATGTGGTATACTGGACTGTTGATAACCTTATAAGACACAGATGTGGTTTTGAAGAAACATGTTTTATTAGGTTTAGCCTATATTAGCCTGTTTGTCATGGGCAGGGCTAGAAGGTTTGCACAGGGTGGCACCTTAAAAATAAGCTGTAATGAGGAGGAGGGCGTGAGGGTGCATGGGCGGCACTGAATCAGATGACCAGCAGGAGAGTGAGACAAAGGAGGGCCGGAGACGCCAGTTCGGGAGAGAGAGAGAGAGACGCACATGGCTGCGCTGCATGTGTGTCTGTGTTTGTATATTTTTTATGTTGTTTTAAACTCATTTACTGTATATCATTAAACCTTTATGTTGACTGCTCAGCTGTTTCCTGCCTCCCCCTTACCCAACCTTTACCTCTTACAGTGATGTCAAACCCCAGTTGCGAGGAGGGGTGCTCTCTCAAGGGAGTTCTTGCCGCTGTTGTCCACCAGAGGAGCAGCCGCGGCCATCTGCCTGGGGACGGAGGGGTCGCTGCCGTCTGCTGGGGGAAAAGTGTGTTGACGTCTGCCAGAGCGAGGTGGAGCAGTTGAGGACAGGGCGACAGCGTGTCCGGGGAACGACAAGCAATTTTTCTGTTTTTCTCTCTCTCTCTCTCTCTTTGTCTCCCATTCCCTCTCCCCAAGCCTCCCCTCATCTCTCCCCCAAGTTCCCAGGAGGCGGGGTAGACCACCGGCTGACAGAATGGTTGGAAGGGCAGCGTCTCCCCTCCTAAGATGGGGGGTGGTGGTTTGGGGGTGAGTCAGTTCGGTAGCATCGTGGCCTGAATCGGGCGGGGGGGGGGGGGTAGTGTGATGTGGAGGAGGGTATGGCCGGGCTGTAAGGGTGCATGGCCGGCACTGAATCAGATGTTAAGCGGGAGACTGAGATAAAGGGGGTCCGGAGGCACCAGTTCAGGAGAGAGAGAGAGACGCACTGGACATGCTTCATGTGTGTCTGTGTTTGTTTATGTTTATGTGGTTTTAAGTTATTTTATATCATTAAACCTTTATGTTGACAGTTCAACCGGTTCTCGCCTCCTTAATGCCTAACCTTTCCCTGTTACATGAGCTTTGCCACACCAAGTCAGACTCCGCTCCGTTCCTAGAGATGGTGTGCAACGGCTTAACCCATCCATGTCACACATGGTCCATAACAACGATCCAAAAACAATAATAATTATTCAGTGTAAAGTTTCACTTTCTGCCCGCTGCTGAAACCAGGTGGTACCTCAATCTTTAATTGCTCCGATGGAAGGAATATTTCTTATTATAGCACCAAATTAACATGTTAAATCAACAGCCCTAGTACAAACGTTTGGAAAAGCTGCAAAAGTGTTTTGGAAATTCATGGAAAAGGAAAATGTAAATGTATTAGTAGAAATGTGTACAAATCCTGTAAATGTGATGACCACTGAAGTACCCTTCTTATTCAAATGTTTCTCTATTAGGTCTCTTGCAGTATTGGAAGTATTAAAGAGGAACAGAGGCATGTTAAAACATTTGTGTGTACAGGATGCAGCTTTTGCCAGTTCAGGATTTTCATAAGGTTTGATGCAGTTCACTGCCTCTTATCAACTAAGCAAAAGAGGAAGAGAAACTAAAAATAACTAAAGTAACGACTGTGTTGTGCTAATGTTATTAGGTACGATTTAACTGGGTCATATATTACATGCATACAAAATGTGTGGAAAAAATGTCACTCTTAATTGAATAAACACTCTTAAAATAGAAACAATGCCAAGTCTTCACATGATAATTTCTTTGACCAGAAATAAAGAGCTCCACTATATGTAAAAATCATACACATCTTCAAGAAACACTTTGGGAATTATTTGCATCAAAATCTTTGCATGTTGAGTCTTTTTTCAGTTCCTCACTCAGTTTGGCTTACTCTTCAACACTGGTATGATGCTTCATTTGTCTTGTCAATGTATGTACATTATGTTCTTTTACATGAGAAAAAACATCTTGTGGTTCTAAACCATCATCTCGACTCTGTAAGAGAGGTGAAGCACGGTAAGAGAGCATTTCACATCTATCTGTCTTTAATTCATAACATACTGTTAATTATTAATGGAAAAATAAGAAATTTTATTTTCCTTGTATGCTGGTTTGAAACAAGGAAGGCAAATGCCCAATTGTTTTTTGTTTTTTTTGAAGAATGAGTACGAGTACAGATACTTCATTTTTGGTGCTCGCTGATACCGAGTCTGATACCCTTTTTCTTTTCTTTTTTCTGAAACCCACTTCAACAGTTTATTTACATCTTATCAAAATGGTGTTTAAATAAATGTATTCATTTTAACTTTAATCAAATGAAAATATAACAACTAATTTTCATCATATTTTTAATCAAATGTACTGCTTATGCACAGACCCTCACAGCACAATCCAAAATACAGCTTTGGAGTTATATTTTGTCAAATAAAGTGCCGCATAACAGAGCATCACAGATGTTACAGACTGCTTAAGTATAATACAATTGCTATTGACTTATTATTATTATTATTACTTGTAGTAGAATTACAGTGAATATTGCATAACTGTACAGTAGTGATATATTTCTGCCATACTTTTTTCTTATAATTTTAGCTTTTATCTTGACAGAACTTTTATTGTGAAGTGTTTTTCAGTGTTATTTTGACCAAAGATCTCTGACGTTATGACACCAATGACTGCAGCTTCCCACTCGCTGTGTGACTCAGTGATTATTAAACCACTTAATCAAATGCATACTCATCTGTTCTCATTACGGTAAAAAGGCAATTCTCAGTTCAGTGTACTGTTGACTCAAGAACTGTTGCGATCGGGGAGTTCAGTCTGATTTGTGAACTAGTTGGAGTGGTTCATTGCAAATAAGAGTTGGGAAAAGCAGATATCACCAGTTCTAGGATCATATTACTCCCTGTTATCGCCGGCTCATTTTGAGTCAGAATATCAAGCACATCCATGAAACAGGTTAAGACTCAGCACTGGCTCGAGACACTAACTGTTTCAAAAGATTCAGTCTGATTTGGTGAACTGGTTCAACTTGTTCACTAAAAAGAACCGGTTCAAAAGAACGATTCTTTCACAAACTGGACATCAATACTAAAGTGACGCTTTCAAATTAGTAATGGAGTTTTGGGTGCATCTTTTGAATTTGCAGCTTTGGCAGTTCCTAAGCAATATCCTGAATACTTATTGTAGCTTGAATCATTTTTGGGACACTTCTTGGTTTGTCCTTACTTAGTTGAACTGTTGTGTAAAAGCAATACCACACTCACAATCATGCTGAATTAATTGGTTTTGTGAGATTCCTGATCATAATTATTGAAGCTACAATCAGTGACACTAAATTAGTTGTGTTGTAGGTATTTCTGTCAGTCAAAATGACAACCTTTACTTGGATCATTCTGCTCATGATGTTTGGTGAGTGTCAGCTATTTCTATTCACATTTTTATTATACTTTTTAAAGTCCTTCACTAACTGATCATCACAATTTAGTCACTTATCAGATTTATCTTAGCATTTGTAAACAAGATGGATAAATTGGACATTAAAAAATTTGTTTTTCAGAGGTTTATTGTGATGATTGGGGTGTGAGTTACAGCTCTACAAACATCTGTGCACTAAAGGGGTCATCAGTGATAATGTCCTGCACTTATAAATACCCTCCTGGATATAAGATCGAGAAAGCATTCTGGACCAAACTGATCGAAAAGGACGTAGAGCCTCCAGATCTGTCTGATGACCCTGAATACAGTCAGAGGATTCAGTATATGGGAGATAAACAGCAGAACTGCACCATCAGACTGAATGATGTGACACAGAAGGATTCACACGAGTACTATTTCAGATTCATTACTGATAAACCTGGTAGAAGATGGCTTGGTACACCTGGAGTGACTCTTGAAATAACAGGTAACATTCATCAGGTTCAGAACTTTTTAGTGTAATATCTTCCATATTAGCACCTAATAATATGGTGATAGTTACATTTTTCAGTATCAGTGTGTTGTTGTTGTCAGATCTTCACGTGGAGTCTCCTGAGAGCGTGACAGAGGGAGATACAGTCAATCTGACATGTAAAAGCACCTGTAATCTGTCTGACAGAACAACATTCATCTGGTTGAAAAACACACAGTCATTAACTGAGAGAAACAATAAACTCGTCCTGCAGTCAGTCAGAAGAGAGGATGCAGGCAGATATATCTGTGCTGTACACGGACACAATCTCACATCACCTCATGTTCATCTCAATGTTAAATGTAAGTATAGATTCAGTCATTTTTTGAGGCTTTAGTAAGGGATAATCCACAGCTAGGTGTTCTTTAAATTATTTCAAATCACGACGTGGAGACAAAGAACCACCCAACGCAAAGCAAAGTGCATTTAAAATAATTTAACGTGGATTATCCCACTTATACCATGGTCAATTGCCAGAGTTGATTAGTTACAGCTTTAATATATTTCTTGGAGCGCAAATTCTTACTGGAATGACAAAAAAAATAACATTTAATTTGATCTAAGGTTCGTCAGATCTACAGCTCCGCCTATTCTAAATCAGACACAGAGGAAAATTTAGTGCGACCTCACACTTGGTCAAATCTATGAATTTAATGCAAAATCCAGAAATAATAATATCCACAGAAGGTAGAGGGGTTGGCATACCAGCGAAAATGTATTATTTAAATTGTGTTCTTTGTTGTTTTCACATTAATGTGGAAAAACTGACGATACACACGTGGCAGTGACAGTAAAAGTAGCATTTACTGTATGATGAGGGGAAACATTCTGAATCCCACAAATTTTGACCTCTGAAATATTGGCATGGTATCCATCAAGGCTGCACGACTCACTGAATTAATGAAATCGCAATTTGTCCTTACATAGTAGCACTTGACCACAGACCAACAGCGTTTGTTTCTCCTTCAGCGTTTGAGTCAGAGATTTGTGAGCATGGGGGCCTCTAGTGGCTATAGGCGGCACGTCAGCACATAACATACACAACACATTACAGTTTAAATTGTCTTGCATCGCCTTGCTGGACCACGAAAGACACAATTAATAGGTCCTACTTTCAATCTCTCACCCTCCATGCAAAACAAGCTGAATTTCATTATGAAAGTGGTTAGGAAATATTTTCAGTTGCTATAGCTCATTGCTTGCGCTGTAATGTTACGTTGCTATGGTTAAAACCAACACATTAATATTAAGCGGTGATTAAAACTGACCGGAACTACTTGTGCATTCAACAATCAGATTTGAGGAAAGCACAGACCATGGCATAAATAGCTGTGATTGATCTTGTTGTCACTAATATACTTTAAATACTCTACCATTAGATCCTCCAAAGGAGACGATTGTTGTGGTGAGTCCATCTGGTGAAATAGTTTTGGGTGATTCAGTGACTCTGACCTGCAGCAGTGATTCAAACCCACCTGTTCTGAACTACACCTGGTTTAAGGAGAATACAACTGTAGGATCTGGAGAAATCTACAGCATCACAAGTATCCGCTCTGATCACAGTGGAGAATACAAGTGCAAGTCCAGAAATGAAGTTGGAGAGAAATACTCTGATACTATCACTTTAAATGTCATATGTGAGTTTATGATGTTACAGTAACTGTTGTAACAGATCACTGGATTATCAATTTTTCACAGGATTATACATTTTCAGTTGTCTGTTTTAGACTCACCCAGGAATGTCTCAGTGTCCATGAGTGGATCTGCTGAAATAGTTTTGGGTGATTCAGTGACTCTGACCTGCAGCAGTGATTCAAACCCACCTGTTCTGAACTACACCTGGTTTAAGGTGAATGAAAGTTCATCTGTTGGATCGGGACAGAGTTACAGTGCACTACAGAGTGGATTCTTCTACTGTGTGGCTCAGAATCAATATGGATCTGAGAGATCAGATGCCGTTCAAGTCACTGTTAAAGGTGAATATGATTGAGTGATTCTCTGGAGGAAGGAAGTGTGGTTGAATAAACATAACAGATGATGATCTCTTGCATTAATGCTGGTGACATTGTGAAAGTGCAATCTCTGAATTAAAATAAAACAGGAATTAAAGAATAAATTGATGAATTCATGGATTTATAAATGTAATGTTTACAACTTGGAAGAAAACGCTGACAAGAGGTACTAGGTGGTTGCTAAGGTGTTCTTAGATAGTTGCTAAGGTGTTCTGGGTGGTTGCTAAATGGTTGCTTGAAGTCAAATAGTTCTTCCTTCAATGTAAATGTGTCAGGCGTTAAAAACAAAAAACTAACCAAAGTATGAATAACAGTAAGTGTTTTAAAGATCGGTGCCTCCCAACACAGGATCTTTGGCTATAGAGATAAGAGAGAACTTGATAGTGACACAATTCCTCATTTTGATCATTATAGCCAATGACGTTTGATGATGTTTTAGCAGTTGAGGTTTGGACTGCAGTTGCTGGGGTCACAGGTGTATGTGGAGGTCTAATTTTCATTATCATCATTTTGTTTGTGTGGTGAGTTCATTTTGTTACCAAATCAATATGAATTAGTGCACTAAGCTAATTAAATACATATTTATTTACATATTTATTTTTATTTTATCATATTTTTTACAGGAATAAAAACCACAGACATGATGACATCAGACAAAAGCAGGTAAATCAAAGTTTAGTAAAGATTTGCTAAAGATGTACATATTCAGACTTGGCAAAAGAAGACGCCTCATGCCAGGTTTGACTCCAATCAGCGCGTTTACATGCACAGCAATACGCCGATAACTACTAAAAATCAGTTTATTAAAAAAATCTGACACTTCCAGAAAACCGTGTTTGCGTGAGATTTGAAATAATTGGATTATTCTCTGCTTTTGATGTCAAAACGTAAATGACTTGTGGCGGGGTGAGCAAAAGACTGACACAGTGGGTTTGGCGTCAAGCCTCGGAGAGGTATTTATTAGAAAAAAAAAATACAAATATTATAAGTCCATAAAAGCGGAAAAAAAGTGTACAGGGAGAATAGTGTTCATAACAAATGGGGGAAACTGGCATCCTCGTGGTGAGAGTGGTCCACGAAGGGCGGAGAAGTGTCTGTGGAATGGCACAGGCATGGGCTGGGTCAGTTGGCCACACACCCTCCCCTCCAGGGTCCACGGCGCGAGGGTCGGCGGCGTCCTTGGTGGCCTGACTTCCCAGACCCACGGCAGGAGAGAGTGTAAGACGGCCCGGCCTCTAGCCCGTCGGCCATGACATGAGCTGTTCTCTCATTTAATCCGGCGCAGTCATTCGTCAAAAACCCTCCCAGCTCTGGTCCTGGGCGTGTACACATGGAGATTTGAAGCCGGCTCCCTGTGAAGAGGTGCGCTTGTGTTTTAAAAACAGCAGTGATGAAGTATTATTCACATCAGGTGTGCTTCATCCACCGCTGTCAAAACGAGGCTTATTAATTATGCACCTCTTCTCGCTCTCCTGCCCAACTCCCGTCCTGAGACTGGCTGAAGGGTGGCCCTTAGAGGCGGAGCGATGGTGACGAGCTGGAGGGGCGGATCATTATGCTACAGCACACGCATGTAAACACTTGCACACATGGGATAAGCCTGTAAGAATGTGGGTAAAGGTGTGTAAATGCAAAGCAATATCAGGATAATAATGGGTAAAAATCACTTTTTGCTTAAATATTCATTTTTGGATGAACAATCATTTTATTAATATTTTCAGGCCTTTTTGCTGTTAAAAAAAGAGTAATGAGTCATTTCCTCATTTCAGGATGATCTATATGTCAACATAACCAGCAGAGATTTAACCCATGATGGTGTGCTTTCTAAAGACAATACAGCCAATCAAAATCAAAGAGGCCTCAGTGGAGATCAGACCGCAGGAAGAACTCTTAATTCTGGAGATACTGAAGAGATCCAGTATATAACTGTCCGCTTTCACAGAAACCACGAGATGAAGAGACCAGAAGAGAATGAAACTCAGTATGACAATATTAGAATTCACCAGCCTGATGCTGCCATGAGGTGACAAACGCAATCTGTATTTTACAGTTAAGACATATACAGTAGCTGCTGCACTGCTTGGGCTTGTATTTGAATGTCAGTATTTAACCATGAAATGTCATTTACAATCTCAGGTTTTATTTATTTTACAGATCTGCTGATGAAACAGTGGATGATCAATCAGTGATTTACAGCAGGGTCAAATGATCAATGGCTCAGTCTCTCTGATTTCATCATCTGTGTCAGAAAATGATCATGGGGTCATGTTAAATGCTCATATGTTGCTCTTTAATATCAGTTTCAGAACATTCATCTTTTCTTTCCTTTTCCTTTTTTTGGTGAAATAAATACATTTGCTGCAGTACTTTTTGTCTCCAGCACTGTTCCACTCTTTGCACCATGTCACCCTCTTGTGGTGGGACAAAGTCAGTACCAGTGTGTTGTTGTGATTTTGTTTGTTTGTTTTTTAGCTTTAAATGGAAAACATACATCCATTATTGATATCCAATATGAATAAAGACTAACATAATGTCTGATGCAACAAAATTACTTGATTTAACCGCACACACAAACCATGGAATAAGCATAATATATTTGCATATAACGTTAGCATTTATTAAACAAATAAACAGTGATGAAATGTGTGTGTGCAGTCATATAAGATCTATGTTTGGATAAAAGCGTCTGCTAACTCAATAAATGTTTAAATCAAAAAGAGCTATAGATTAAAAAACTTTAAAAATTCGTTTTAATAAAAAATTTAAAATTCGTTTTCCATTTCCATTTTAGCATGCAAAGGCGATTTTAAATGGGATGTGGTAACCGCGAGTTCCCTCTTCATTTTGGGATAGGGAAAGTTTTTGGGAAAGGACAAATCTGTTTAGTTCCCTTCAGAAACCTCTGACCAAGAGTTCTGTCAAACTTGCCGTACATTCACCACTCATATATTTTCACATCCAATAAGCTTGCTATTCACTGCAAATGTTTGCCAGAAGTTTGCAGCTGTTCACCTGTGGTGGTGAACCTGCAGCAAACCTTTGGCCACAATGAAAATTTTATTCTTATTCTTCGTATTTGCTGCAAGTTTGCGGCAACTCTAGATTTTTTTGTAAGGGCAGCCACATGTCTGTCCACCAATCATATTTATTTAAGCAGAGTTCTATTTGTGGTTTTATGGTCAAATAACACATTTTATGGAGATTTAAAAGCAATATAATATCATAATCAGGGAGGAAAACAAAAAGAATGAACTTACTTTTATTTCTTTTTCTTTTTGGATATTCTCCCCTTTTCTTCTCAATTTGGAACGCCCAATTCCCATTGCGCTCTAAATTGTTGTGGTGGCATAGTGACTCGCCTCAATGCAGGTGGCAGTGGACGAGTCTCAGTTGCCTCTGTGTCTGAGACCGTTCTTTTCTGTGGCAATCACAATTATGCCACAAATGCTGTCTATAGTTTAACTTCGAACCGAAGCACCCATTTGAAGCATAAAATCTATGAATCCATACTATCTATGAATTATTGTAATAATCTCAATGCAGTGCTGGTTTTTGATGGTAATGTCTGTTCTGAGTGCTGTTCTCACTTCATTCTCAAAAGTTTGAACAAAATATCCAAATCTTTTTTTACAGATTTGCAAACTGCTCATTTGCTTTAATTCTTCACACATTTGTCCCATGATAATATACAGCCCCAAACTCTTTTGTTTTCATCTCCACTCATAATGTAAGGCTCAGCCATCTCTGTTGTGTGTGTGTATGTGTTTGAAAGTAGCTCTTGAACCTTTTCCGTTTTCCCTCTTCCCGCCCACAATACCCAAGATATTTTCACGGCCATTTTGAGACTTGTTTTTCAGTCTGAGGTGTGTTAAAAATAGCCGGCTCCACCTCAGTCCTCCAATCCTCCAGATCCACCCTGGTCCTTCAAGCCTTTGGCTATTCTCTGTCTCCAAGTTCTCCAGTTCCACCCCTCTGGCTTCCATGGCTCCACCCCTTGAGCCTCCCTCGGCTCTGCCTGCTTTCGTCAAGCCTCCCTTTTCTTTGCCCTCAGAATCTTCCATGGCTCCGCCCTCACCCCCAGAAACTCCACCTCCAGCAGTTCCGTCCGCTTCGTCTCCTGAGAATCCATGACTCAGTCCGCTCTTCCATGGTCTCCACCTCCTAAATCTCAAATCGTCGATTCTCCTATGACTCTGCCCCCTATGTCTCCACCTCCTGTTACCAAATCACCTCCCAGGCCTTCTGTCTCTGCCCTATGGCCACCTCCCAGGCCCCCTAACCCAATCCCTGCCCTAACACCGCCTGCCAGACCCCCTGAACTGAAAACTTCTCCCCAATTCCAATTGTCTGTCAGACAATTAAAGCAGGCAATTTAAAGTCCAATAATGACTAAAATCTAAATTTACTGTTGAATGTGGTGAATTTGCGTCAGGATCTTTCTCCATCTGTCTGTCTTGTTTTTAGTGGCTAGATTCTTACAATCATGTTGTGTCTCTTGTTAAATGAGTGCTCATGGCTTTGTTGTTTTTTCATTGCCATGTGCACTTGTGTCTGTGCTGTCTTAACTGTAATTCCACGCCCTTGCTTCCCTAATAAGCAGTTCATGTCCCTCACCTGTAATTGTCAGATGACTCTTGTTTTTTCTTTCTTTATATTCCCCTATTGTGCTCTGTTCTGTGCTGTTTCATTCCTCTTGTCTAATCTAAGTCTTTTCTGTATGTCCTTTCATGGGTTTTTGATTTCTCGGGCATGCTTGGCAGCATTTTGTGTTTTATTTTTTCCCTAATTAAATGATTGTTTGTTTCATATGTCTGCATCTGGATCCATTCTAAAATTCATGCCAGAATGAAACTGCCAAACCGAACCCATCAGACAGTCCACACTTCCACCATGGGTCTATTCATACGCCCAGCTTCCGTCCGGCAGGAATCGGTTTCCCTAAGCACAGCTCCTAACATGCTACAACCATACAAAAAGTTGAATCTCTCAAGTCATCCCTTTAAAAACACCACAGCTAAAAATATTAAACTTACTAGTTTGTAAGAAACATTCTCAAGATGGCGCCGAGTATGGCTGCTGCGTTGCGAGCTCTGTCAAAACACTGCAGTTTATTGTTTGTTTTGTTTACAGTTCTGTGTTTTTTTGTCTTGGATGTTGTCTGCCTTATTGTGTACGACAGACAAACGCTTTTGGACATTGGTTCGGCAATCACACACCGAAAACCGGACTTCACATTCCTCAATGCCGACCCGCGGTTTACAAACACGCCAGCGGAGCCCTTTGTTTGGGCTGCCCGGCCGCGGAAACGCAGAAGGAAAAGAGGAAAAAGAGCCGGCGTTCTCATCAGATTAAGACGTCGCGCAAATTGCCCCCTGCTTCCCAGTATGCTACTGGCAAATGTTCAGTCTCTGGACAACAAGCTCTGCGAGCTGAGAGCGCGGATCTCTTTCCAACGAGAGACGAGAGAATGCTGTGTTATCTGTCTTACGGATACCTGGATGTCCGCGGAGATTCCAGACTCGGCCATCGAACCCACGGGTTTCTCCGTGCACCGAGCGGACAGAGCGAAAGACCTCTCAGGTAAAAGCAGAGGTGGTGGTGTATGTTTTATGATCAACAAATCATGGTGTGATCAGAGGAATGTACATTTTATCAGGTCTTTCTGCTCTCCTGATCTAGAATAACTCATGCTTCTGTGTCGACCATTCTGGCTACCGAGGGAATTCACAGCGGTCATCATCACTGCTGTGTACATCCCCCCACAAGCCGACACAGACCGGGCACTTAGGGAACTGTATGGCAGTATAAGTGAGCAGGAAACCACGCACCCTGAGGCTGCGTTCATTGTTGCCGGGGACTTCAACAAAGCCAACTTTAAAACAATAGCACCAAAATACCACCAACATATCAGCTTCAACACACGAGGGGACCAGGTTTTGGATCATTGCTATTCTCCTTTCCGGGATGGCTACAAATCCCTCCCCCGCCCACCATTTGGCAAATCCGACCACTCCTCCATTCTGCTTTTGCCCGCTTACAGGCAGAAACTGAAACGGGAAGCACCCGCCCTCAGAATGATCCAGTGCTGGTCGGACCAATCAGACTCTGTGCTACAGGACTGTTTTGATCACGCGGACTGGGAGATGTTCCGGTCTGCCTCCGATGACGACATCGAGGTTTACGCTGATAGCGTAACCTGTTTCATCAGGAAGTGCGTAGAGGACGTTGTTCCGACAAAAACTATATGGATCTACCCCAACCAGAAACCATGGGTTAACGGCGATGTTTGCGCGGCACTTACTGCGCGGACCACCACTTTTAATTCCGGGAACGCGGAGGAGCGTAAACAAGCCAGTTATGCCCTCCGTAACTCCATCAGTACAGCCAAACGCCAGTACAGGCACAAAATTGAAGGACAGTTCAACACCACTGACTCCAGAAGTATGTGGCAGGGAATTAACACCATCACGGACTATAAACAGAATAAAAACTCCACCATGAACACCGTTGCCTCTCTCCCGGACGAGCTTAATACTTTTTATGCTCGTTTCGAGGACAACAACAACACCGCCCTCGCGGAGAGAGCACTTGCGGCCGATACTACAGATGATGGTTCACTCTCCGTCTCTGTTGCGGATGTAACCCAATCCTTTCGACGGGTGAACATTCGCAAAGCCGCGGGTCCAGACGGCATTCCGGGCCGCGTCATCAGAGCATGCGCGAACCAACTGGCTGGTGTTTTTACGAACATTTTCAACCTGTCCCTCTCCCTGTCTGTAGTCCCCACATGCTTCAAAACATCAACCATTGTGCCTGTACCGAAGCAATCAAAAATCACTTGCTTAAATGACTGGCGTCCTGTTGCCCTCACCCCCATCATCAGCAAATGCTTTGAGAGGTTGATCAGAGATCACATCTGCTCTGTTCTGCCCACCTCTTTGGACCCATTGCAGTTTGCCTACCGTAACAACCGCTCCACTGATGATGCTATTGCATCTACAATACACACTGCTCTCTCCCATCTGGAAAAAAGGAACACATATGTGAGAATGCTGTTTGTAGACTACAGCTCAGCATTCAACACCATAATGCCCTCCAAGCTTGATGAGAAACTCCGGGCTCTGGGCTTAAACAGCTCGCTGTGCAGCTGGATCCTGGATTTCCTGTCAGGCAGACGTCAGGTGGTTAGAATGGGCAGCAACATCTCCTCATCACTGACCCTCAACACTGGAGCCCCGCAGGGCTGTGTTCTCAGCCCACTCCTGTATTCCCTTTACACACATGACTGTGTGGCGACACATAGCTCCAATGCCATCATTAAGTTTGCTGACGATACGACGGTTGTAGGTCTGATCACTGACAATGATGAAACAGCCTACAGAGAGGAGGTGCACACTCTGACACGCTGGTGTCAGGAGCACAACCTCTCCCTCAACGTCAGTAAAACCAAGGAGCATGTGGTGGACTTCAGGAAGAAAGACAGAGAACACAGCCCCATCACCATTAATGGAGCACCGGTGGAGAGAGTCAGCAGCTTCAAGTTCCTCGGTGTCCACATTACTGAGGAACTCACATGGTCCGTCCACACTGAGGCCGTTGTGAAGAAGGCTCACCAGCGCCTCTTCTTCCTGAGACGGCTGAGGAAGTTTGGAATGAACCAACACATCCTCACACGGTTCTACACCAGCACTGTAGAGAGCATCCTGACTGGCTGCATCACCGCCTGGTACGGCAATAGCACCGCCCACAACCGCAAAGACCTGCAAAGGGTGGTGCGAACGGCCAGAAACATCATCGGAGGTGAGCTTCCCTCCCTCCAGGATATATATAACAGACGGTGTGTGAATAAAGCTCGGAGGATTATCAAAGACTCCAGCCACCCGAGTCATGGGCTGCTCTCAATGCTTCCATCAGGCAGGCGGTATCACAGCATAAGGACCCGCACCACCCGACTACATGACAGCTTCTTCCCACAAGCAATAAGACTTTTGAACACATGATCTCTCACGATCAACAATCTGCACTGGACTTTATTAATTTTCATTCTGTCAATATATTCTCGCTCCCAATTCAGTTAGTGTATATATATATATATTTATACCCTTATCTAGTGTATGTGTATTCTACATTGTGTGTATTGTGTACATTTGATATGTAAATTGTGTTGTGTAAATATGTTGTTATTGTAAAGTGGTTTATGTCTCGTCACTGTCATTACTGCAATGTTGCTCGGAACTGCACACAAGAATTTCACCTGCTGTTGCACTCGTGTACACAGTAGTGTGACAATAAAGTGATTTGATTTGATTTGATTTGATTTGGACAAATAATGATCATATTGTCCCATTTGTAGGATCTGTAACTTTATATGACTTCTGTTTGCATGCTGAACATCCGTCATCTTCAGTTCCCTGTTAAGAAGTTACACTTTGATGCTGCGCTGATTTAGCGCTTTGGGAACACATTTAGGTGTGACCAGCTGTGAAAATGTGGGCAACACGTCAATGAAATAGACTAGAATTTATAGCCTCTGCTGGTGAAATCATTGGATGCACCTGTAGCATGGCTATAAATAGATGCGTCACAGGTGCATCATCAGATCTTTTGTCTTCAGATCATTCTGTGTGTGTTGTGTTTCTTGACTGTCAGAACTTTCTACTTTCCTCTGTTAGGAGTTAGAATTGTTACGCAGTGCAATTTTCTTTAAAAAAATAATATAAAAAAAGGATAACTGATAAAGCAAGCAAATGTGTGTGTTCCCATGTTTACACTCTATGGCTGAAATGGACACACACCAGTTTTGTTTTGTGTGTTTGGGGGAAGAGCATGCTGCGGGACAGGTGCGAGCATTGCGATCTGTTTACAGTCAAAATGTTTCGCACTCATCTCGCTTACTTCCAAGAGCCAGCGCCCACTCTTTCATCGTGGGGCTCTCGCATAGATCTGGCTGAGGAGCGAGAGATGGGTCCCTCCCTATCGCTCGGTCTCTTCCAGCTGATCCTTCTCGTAAGCCTGAAGTACGCTTCGGCGCCTCTTCGGTTCACGAGGGGGACGCTGAACCTCTGAACATTCCACACACAATAATAAAGCGGCTGAGGAATTACTCAAGGTGTTTACTTGGGCTTTGGCCAGGCAGTTAGACTGGCCACGCGAACAAGAGACCCCCAAACGCTCCAAACTAGAAGACAGATTTCTGTCTTGTGGCCAAAAAAAAAAAAAAAAAGGGAAGGGAACGCTATATCAGTCCCTTCCTTTCTTTGATGACCTCCATGACGAGCTCTCTCATTCATGGAGGAAACCTTATACTTTCTGTGTCTTTGTGCCCTCGACGTCGACATATTCGACAATCGTGGGTGCCGAGGCATGGGGGTATTCAGTGATGCCGCCGGTAGAAGAAACGCTTGCGGGTTATCTCTCTCCTGTCAAAGCATCATCACTAAAGAGACCCATTCTCCCCACAAAGCCATGCAGAACCACCTCCATGCTTGTGGGGAAGGCTTATCAGGAAGCAGGTCAGGCTGGTGCTGCCCTGCACACTATGGCAGTGTTACAGGCATACCAGGTTAATCTGTTGAAGGACCTGAGTGTGGGCACCACGGTCCGGGCATCAGAGATAAGGACAAAGTTTTCCTTTTCAATGACCCGGTTTCGCTTTCTGGCTTATGTGGTGATGCTATGAATGTAGTTATCACCAGGTTCCAGGAGGCAAAAAGCCACGAGGAAGCCTTCGGGAAATTCCTTCCTCGCCGCACTCAGGGGGAGGGGCCGTCGGCCACCCGATCATTCTAGACGGGAGGTTCAAAAACAAAGTGTGGAGAATCGTGCTCCCCTCGTAAAGACTGGGGGCCGTCGTCACCCTCAGCAGCCCCCAAAGCAAGACCTCAGGGAAGTTGTTTCTAAAAAGAAAAAACCCTGATGGTTTTGTGCCCAGCCTTGTGGGGGTAGCCCCCTGTTGGGAAGGGTCATGTGAAACATCCACATGTACCCTCCCGATACCCCCACGAAACAGCTCCATTTCAACCACCTCTGGTGTTTCAGTAGTTAGCAGTTTCCAGCGAAATGTTGGGTGTTCCATTGCTTCCTGCCGTAGTCCAGGACACGGGACACTCAACATCCCATTAACAGGAAGTGTCAGAATCGATACCCATCTCAGAGAACCTGGCAGCGTGGAAACTACTGCCAGGTGTTCCTATGTGGTTCCTAAGAACAGTAGAAAAAGGCTACAGAATTCCATTTGTTCACCGTCCTCTGCGAAACCGGGACAAGCATGTCTACTGTGGAAAGAACTTCAAAATATCTTGGTCAAAGGGGCCATAGAACATGTTCCCCTTCCAGGGTTACTACAATTAATCTTTAAAAAGAGACAGAACAGGCATAAGAGAGAAGTGAAAATTTTTGAGAGGAACTTCACTGACTGAATAAAGAGGAAGTATTGATGTGGAGAGAATCTTTAGTAGCAACACTGCATCAATAAACCATTCTGAATTAAACTTACTTATTAAACTGTGTTTCCAAGAATGGTATGTTGATCTATGTCTCTTCCAAACATTGATCTATATGCAAATGTGGAAACACATATTGATTTTTTTTTTTTTGAATGCAGTTGTCACATTCACAATCCAATTAAAAAAGGAGCATCACTAGATTGCCAATTTCACAGTTACCCTCAGTTTAACTCTTATTTATATATGACCTTCAGTGGATGTCTGAGAATCTGCTTTCTTGCTGCAGATGAAGTGTCAAATGAAACTCAACCAAAAGCTGAGAATAAACAACACCTCATTTTAGAACACAAGTGTAAACCACAACAGTTCAGAGGCTGATAACTCCAGTGCTGCTGCCATCTTAATCATTTGTAGTGTTTCCAGTGGCATTGAGAGATGGTTAAAGGTAAGAACATGATTTTCATGATTTTATCTTCATTAAAACAGTTCTGTACCATC
Organism: Moxostoma hubbsi; assembly: GCA_032164185.1. Classification (NCBI taxonomy): domain Eukaryota; kingdom Metazoa; phylum Chordata; class Actinopteri; order Cypriniformes; family Catostomidae; genus Moxostoma; species Moxostoma hubbsi. Next base: position 3,435,871 of record JAVLUX010000012.1, read on the forward strand.
TGTACCCAAAAACAATGAAAATAAGATATCTATGATACTTTGCATTGAGCACTGATATAAATTTCTCTGTCAAAACAGCATTAAATTGAATTAAAGTCACCAACTACTTATTAAAACATGTAACTCTTCAGCGTTTCCATTCCAGCTGTGCCCTGATCGGTGCAAAACATTTTGCAGAACTTTTTGAATATTATAGCATTTTTTCTCTGAGGAATAGCACAATTGTGTCATTTTGAACAATAGTGCAATTGTTGCAAATTGGCTGGTTTTGTGTCAAACTCTGTTTCCCTGTTGGGATATGTTTCTCCTCAGCATATCTGAATGGAGAGGGAACAGAATCTGACGGTAACATTATCCGCTGTCAGCCTAACCAATCCCTACCCTACCTACCCTAACATAACCCCTATTGGGGCTCGGGGAGAACAGATTCCGATGGGAACACAATTAGATACAACACTGGCTTCCTCCTTTGTGTGCCGCTCCTATGTATTGCTTATAATGTAGTTGTGCCCCTGCTTGGCCTCCATCTCTATAATTTTTTTTTTTTTAGCAATTATGGTAAATGACAAATATTTAATGATGAACATATATTTAACATGATATGACAGTTTTGTCATTTCTGTTTTTGAGACCTTTATATCATCATATAGAATGTAGGCTAGTCAACCTGGGGTGTGTTTCCTAAAAGTATTACTAGCCAGCTATGGTCACAAGTTCCATCATTACCAAGATAGTTCAACGATTTGGTGTTTCCCGATACCGTAGTTTCCACAGACATTCGCAAACAGCGTTGCAAAGTTGTGTGGTTGAACTTCAGCTCTTTACCTGTGATTTGAAGAATAGTTCCTTGTTAGTTTGCTGTGTGGACATCCTTTCACTTCACCGAGGCTGCTATATCTTTTATATCATGTACACTGGTGGTAAAAACTTTAAAATAATATACAGATTTAGCTCTTATGGAAAGAAATTGGTACTTTTATTCACCAAAATGGTGAATACGTTCAACTGATCACAATGTATAGACAGGACATTAATAACATGAAAATTACTATTACCTTTTAACTGCTTCAAAGATTTCTCACCAAAAAAATCCTCCACGTGCAGCAATGACATCTTTACAGATCTTTGGCATTCTAGCTGTCAGATTGTAGAGATACTGATGTGACAATTAACTCCACACTTCCTGTAGCACTTGCTATAGATGTGACTGTCTTGTCGGGCACTTCTCATGCACCTTACAGTCTATCTGATCCCACAAAAGCTCAATGGGGTTAAGATCCGTAACACTCTTTTCCAATTATCTGTTGTCCAATGTCTGTGTTTCTTTGCCCACTCAAAATGTTGGGAAGGCCCAAACTATCAGAGTGTTGGTTTCTGGGTGAGGTCAGTCATTTGCAGTTTCTGGTAAGCAGAGAGCACAGACAGCATTGTGGTGTTCGTGGGACATGGACTGAACTGAGTTGTGCGTCAGTGACAACATGTATGTCTTTTCATGAGTGTTGTTTCTTTAATGTTACTTTATAGAAGTAATTACAAAGTTACAGTGAATTTGTTCAAAAGCTTGTGACCACGGTAAACTCAGTGCCTTGTCTTCACTGTTAATTCAACTTATATTTACAATTTATTTGAGTTTGATATATTGGTATTGATGATTGATGTCTCCAGTATGGATAAAGGTATAGTTGGTTCAGTATTGAATATTGTATAGAACTGTTCAGTAATATATGTTGTTATTTAAGTGTGCAATGACTCAACAAAAAGATTGGCTATTTTCGGATAATTTCGTTTATGAGTGCTAATGGTACTACCTCATAAGAATTAATTTTTACAACAGACTGTTATAAGGATAAATGCCAGATACAGGCACAGACTGGCCATTGGAATCTGCGAAACGGGGCAGAATGGGCCACGATAAGCTGAAGTGGTCCACCAGAAAATGACAGCAAATTACAACTTTTTGGTATAGTTTCTATGTAAAATCCGGGACGATTTTTCTTCCAAGTCCGGCACTGGCCAGATATTATTATTCACGATGGAAGTTATATTTCTGTAATTATTATTCATTATTTATTGTTTCAGACCACACACTCATTCATACCTGTACAGTTATTCAAGTAATGCCCTGTGGTTTGGCTGTGCCTGTTTATTTGTGCTGAACTTTAAAGACTGTTTACTGGATTCCTGCCTCCAGTGCAAACACAGCTACCCTAAACCAGTCAATACAGTCCTAAGTAAACTTAGTAACACCAACATTTTCTTTTAGTTTTTCAATTTCAAAAGTGGCTTTTTCTTTGCAATTCTTCCCATAAGTCCTGCACCCTTGAGTCTTCTCTTTACTGTTGTACATGAAACTGGTGTTGAGTGGGTAGCATTCAATGAAGCTGTCAGCTGAGGACATGTGAGGCGTCTATTTCTCAAACTAGAGACTCTGATGTACTTATCCTCTTGCTTAGTTACATCTGGCCTTCCATATCTCTTTCTGTCCTTGATAGAGCCAGTTGGGCAAAGAGGAGGTGGGAACTGGCTGAACAGTCAACATAATATTTAATTATAAATATGAACTTAAATCAAACATAAACAAACATGCAGCACAGCCGTGTGTGTGTGTCTCTCTCTCTCTAACTGGTGTCTCCGTCTCTGCTCTCCCTTTGATTAGCTGATATGGTGCCAACCATGCATAATCATGGGCCGGCCACGCCTTCCTCCTCATCAAACTCCTCCCCTGCCTGATTTAGGACAGGTCGCCACTGGTCTGACAAATGCAGTGTTTACACGATTTTAGGCTCGATTTGTACTCGCTGACAGTTTTGTGGATATCGCCCACAAAAGCTAGAAATCGTAGATAATTTAGAGCTTGCTCCCGTGAGCGATGAACGCAAAGTATTATTTATCAAAGATGCGATCTGAGAGAAGCACAGACGTGTTGCCTATGTCAGCGAGATATCTAGGATGTTAAATATCTGGACCTGTCTCAAATTCCAAATCGCGCAATGTGAAATGTGTTTTGACTGAATACAGCTGCTGTGTTGACCTACAGCCAAAGAGAGAGCAAGAAACGGCGGGAAGTTTCAGTAGGAGGAGTCCTGAAGTACTGGCAACAGAACATCAACCAGTGGCTGCGATATCAAGAAAGTCTTATTGGGCCGATGAAATGGAGGAAAAATTTGTGAAACATTGGAAGGAGCAGCACTGAACTGTAGCACAACCAGGTGGTGAAAGAGAAGAGTTGGAGAGAAATTGCCAAATCTCTTGGACAGTCAGTTAAGCAAATAGTTAGATTTTTCTGTAGGAGGCATTTTTTCACAGTTCTCAAGATTAATTAAACCAATACATCTCGTATCATTTCTTGTACGTACTCGTATGTAATTTGGAGTCCAGGCAGAGTTGTCAGGGATTCGTCAATAGTGAAATGTCTTATAATGTGTTCACCACTGTCGCTGATTCCTCGTGTAATTTCTAAACGCTGCGACTTGACAAGACAGACAGTTGTGTAATATTAACGGTACCACAATCCGACATCTTTGAAAGTTGTGTAGTGTATAGGAGCCCCCCCATCCCTGGAGGAGAGATGCTGCCCTTCTAGCCATTCTGTTAGCCGGTGGTCCAGCCCGCCATCTGTGAATCTGGGGAAGAGACGAGGCGTGGGGAGAGGGAAAGTGCAAGCAGAGAGAGAGAGAGAGAGAGAGAGAGAGAGAGAGAGAGAGAGAGAGAGAGAAGAACTTGCTCGCTGGCTCCGGTCCTCAACCATCTCCCCTGGCAGATGTCAGCGGCAAGGAATTCACAACCCTATGTTTCAGAAACAATGTAACAGTATAAAGTCGGACAAGGAGGAGGCAGGAACCTGTTGAATAGTCAATGTACGGTTTAATGATAAAACTCAACATAAAACAAACAACTCTTTCTCTCTCGAGAATTGGCATCTCCAGCTCCGCTTTATCTCGCTCTCCCGCTGATCAGCTGATTCAGTGCCGGCCATGCATCAACACAGCCTGGCCACGCCATCGTCCTCATCACAGAAATCTTCAGATAGTCTTCATTCATCAAAACAATGATTGACTGACGAGTTTCGAGAGAAAGCTGTTTCTTTTTTTTGACGTTTTGTACCTAAAATTGACCTTAAGACATGCCAGTCTATTGCATATTGTGGCAAATCAAAAACAAACACAAAGTCAATGTTAAGCTTAAATACATACCAAATAGCTTTCAGCAGGGTTTGATATAATGGCAAGTGATTTTCTAGTACCAAATTGTCAATTTAGCATGATTACTCAATGATAAAGGGTTGGAGTGATGGAGTTGGAGTCTATTTGCAGGACGTTTTTAATCGGCATGACAGCACACTTAAATGATAAGTAATAATCACTGTCTTTCCTAATGCACTAATTAAATTGTAATGGTTTAGTGGCTGAATGAACCCACTGTACATTTGTTGTAGGTGTTGCTCTGGTGATGTCATTCAGAATGGCTCCTCCTCTTCCTCTGTTCTTTCTGCTCATGATGCAGGGTGAGTCACTGATGTTACAGTATCACCTCCAAAAAACTGAGAAGATTTTGCATTTATTGATCAACCAAGCATATTTATTGTGTTTCCAGTAACAGGTTTCATTGTTTGATTTATTATATTTCCATTCCAGCATGTTGTTCAGTTCAGTTTTCACAGTCTTAACACTTTAAAAAACAGTTGCAAACCATCAAAGAGCTCTTCACACTTTAGACGCCTCATTCTCTGAATTAGTTCTTCATTTGTAACCGCTGCTGCTAATATATTCATTATGAATTTTGTGTTTCAGGGGTTTATAGTGCTGATTGGGGTGTGAGTTACAGCTCTTCAAACATCTGTGCACTAAAGGGGTCATCAGTGATAATGTCCTGCACTTATAAATACCCTCCTGGATATAAGATCGAGAAAGTGTTCTGGACCAAAACTGATGTTCAAGTTAATGATGAGTTTCCAGATCTGTTTAATGACCCTGAATACAGTCAGAGGATTCAGTATCTGGGAGATAAACAGCAGAACTGCACCATCAGACTGAATGATGTGACACTGAACGATTCATACAAGTACTATTTCAGATTCATTACTGATAAACCTGGTGGAAGATGGATTGGTGAACCTGGAGTGACTCTTCAGATCTCAGGTATCCTTCATACTATGTATATTCCTTTAATTCAAATTTAAATAATCCCAGAGTTAAATACTCCCGTGACATATAGACAATTTTTAAAGCAATTCTTCGGTTTGAGGAAGTGACATCTTTGTTCCTTTAAAATGTCCTACTAGTTTTCATACTCATTCAAAACAACAGCAGGATATGCTTCATTCCATAGTGACTTTTAACATAATTAGCATTTATAACGTTAACATGATTGTCATAAAATATAATTATTCAAATGTCGACCATGTTGTACTGTGGCTGGATGCTTCCTGGGTGCCTGGAGCTAACAAAATCTATGTTTAGATCTCAGAAAACTAGCGACAAATGGAAAGAATGAACTGCTCATGTGAAGTGAGGCAGCTTGATACGAGCAGCTAACAACTGTAGCACACATCTTATCTCTGGGATAAGATACCGTAACGTGTTTCATCAGGAAGTGCATAGATGATATAATGCCGACCAAAACAATACGGATCTACCCTAACCAGAAACCAGGGATTAATGGTGATGTTTGTTCGACACTTAATGCGTGAGCCTCCACTTTTAAACAAGTCAGTTAAGTCCAAAACAACTGACTTCAGAAGCATGTGGCAGGGAATTAATAACATCCCAGACTTCAAAGGGAATAAAAACTCTGCTGTGAACTTCACTGCTGCTCGCCCGGATGAGCTTAATACTTTTTATGCTTATTTCGAGTGCTCCCGTGGCCGAAGCTACAGAGGTTAATTCACTCTCCGTCTCTGTAGCAGATGTAACCCGATCCTTCCGACGGGTGAATAGCCGTAAAACTAAGGGTCCAGTTGGCTTTCATGGCTGCGTCATCAGAGTGTACGTGAACCAACTGGCTGGTGTTTTTATGGAAATGGTCAACCTTTCCTTCTCCTTGTCTGTGGTCCCCACATGCTTTAAAACATCCACCATTGTGCCTGTACCAAAGCAATCCAAAATCACTTGCTTAAATTTACATTAATGCATTTTGCAGACGCTTTTATCCAAAGTGACTTACAGTGCACTTATTACAGGGACAATCCCCCTGGAGCAACCTGGAGTTAAGTGCCTTGCTCAAGGACACGATGGTGGAGGCTGTGGGGATTGAACCAGTGACCTTCTGATTACTAGATTATCAGTTATGTGCTTTAGACCACAACACCACCACCACTATTTTGCTTAAATGACTGGCATCCTGATGCTCTGATCCCCATCATCAGCAAATGCTTTGAGAGGTTAATCAGAGATCACATCTGCTCTGTGCTGCCCACCTCACTGGACCCATTGCAGTTTGCCTACCACTACAACCGCTCCACTGATGATGCCATTACATCTACAATACACACTGCTCTATCCCACCTGGAAAAAAGGAACACATATGTGAGAATGCTGTTTGTAGAGTACAGCTCAGCATTCAACACCATAGTGCCCTCCAAGGTTGATGAGAAACTCCTGGAGCTTGATCCTGGACTTCCTGTCAGGCAGACATCAGGTGGTTAGAATGGGCAGCAACATTTCATCACTGACCCTCAATACTGAGTAAACTGTGTGAAAATCAGATGTTTAATGTAATTGTCACACTGCTATGTTGCTTGGAACTGCACCCGAGACTTTCATCCACTGTTGCACTTGTCTATATATGGTTGAGTGACAATAAAGGGATTTGAGTTTGATGGGAGGTGAATGACATTTATGGCAAATAATTGTAAATATGATAGGTAGAGCTCTAAAAGTGACTGTAGATAGCTTCCATAATAAAGCTGTGCAAATAATTTACTGTTACATTGAATCATTTAGCAGATGCTTATGAAACAGTTTCATCACGTTTCTTGCGTAGACACTCAATATCAACAACACGTCTGGATAAATCACTTCAGATAAACGTTTGATATAATTTGAGGAAATATGCTAACTTATAAATTTATTTAAAGGATTCGTTAATGATACAGGTTCTCCCAGGCCAGTAGCATTATAATTACTGTCTAATTAATTATTTTCCATAGCCGGGGGTGCATATTCCTCACCCCCCATACAGTGTAAATTCTTATCAAGTGCCACTAACACTTTGCTGCAGCTGGGAGGCTGTCCTCATGTTTTCTCCATCCCATTCCAGTTTTTCCATTTAACCAGCAAACGAGAGGAAGTGTGATGTCACCGTGTTTTCTTACTGTGCCTTCTCTGCCCACACTCATACCCAAATTCTCCACCATTGTGGCGGGGTGAGTAACAGACAGATACAGTGGATGTGGCATCAAGGCATTTATTGAATAAAATATGATGCGTCCACAGCTGCTGTGTAGTGTTAGTAAGCTTGCTGACTCTCCTTGAGTATGTGATTACTCAGTATGTTGTGTCTCACAGTTGAGAAAAGCTAAAATACTGTTAGTTTAACTGTTAAACTTCCCAGCTGTAATGTAGTAGTAATCCATGCGATCATGTAGTAAAAGACAATGTCGAAAGCTTTAAAGAAGCCTCTCACTGACTGCCAATGCTTAACTCAAACGTCAACTCAAATGGCTCATAACACATACAAATTTTCTTTTGCCGCCACCTGCTAAAACATTTAACGTCACATGGATTAATGAAAAGACACATATCTGTGCTGCTTTTACACTTTAGTTTGGAAAACCATGAACACAAGCGGAGTGAATCAAACAGTAAAGTGTTCTGAGACATCAGCACTCTTTGAACAACTCTTGTCCAATCAGATTCAAAGACCAAAACAAACTGTTATATAGATATTTACAGTATATTTCATCAGCCCTCTTGTTTTCAGATCTTCATTTGAAGACTCCTGAGAGCGTGACAGAGGGAGATACAGTCAGTCTGACATGTAAAAGCACCTGTAATCTGTCTGACAGAACAACATTCATCTGGTTGAAAAACACACAGTCATTAACTGAGAGAAACAATAAACTCGTCCTGCAGTCAGTCAGAAGAGAGGATGCAGGCAGATATATCTGTGCTGTACACGGACACAAACTCACATCACCTCATGTTTATCTCAATGTCACGTGTAAGTATAAACTCAACCAGAACAGTCAGTTCATGCATTAATTATTCAGAATGATTCTTAAAGATTTAAAAGCAAACAATGCCCCATTCATTGGTGATTTTAAAGCACGATTGTAATGAGGGTTCAATGAAACATTGATCTCAATGTTAAATGTAAGTATATGTTGGGTTTAAGATTGTAATTCATTCTGAGAGGTTTGGTCATTTACTCAAATGTAAAGAGTGAAGACTACTTTTGAGTCTTGTATATTACCTGAAATGTAAACTACTTGTAAAGCAGGGCTCTCAACTACTGTCATACAGGAAGCCGCCTAGTTTCTTCTGAATGCACTAGTACCATAGCATCATCCCCATCAAGCTGAGTTACTTTTTCGCATCAGTTGAGACATGATTACATTTTCTGTGGCGTAACTGACAGCATGTTGTATCAAAAGTGTGGGAGACATGGTTTTGTGTCCTGCGTTGAAACCAGGAAGCAGTTGTACATTCATAATAAGTGACGAGTGTATTTGGAGGGTCTGTATTTTTTAGTCCACTGGTTAGGTGTAGTTTTGGGGATTGGATTAAGGAATACAGTTTATAAAATATTAATTCTTCTTTACTGTAACATATAATGTACTGCTAAAAACAACTCACTTTGCAACTCATTTTTGGCACCTCTCTGTGGATATTATACCTAGAAAATGGAGTTCACACATGTTCAAACACTTCCTGCTTCTGCCACTGGGGACATTGCTCGCATAACAATATTAGTTCTAGAAAACTCAACCTACTGTTTCCAAATTCACTGTGATATCAATCTGATGGGTATTGCCAACCACCTCACGATACGATACATGTCACAATTCAATATAATGCAATACATCCAAATATCGTAAAGGAATTGCGATTGAAACTGCACCAAGCGCAAGAGAAAGTGCAGAGTTTGTGTTTATTTAGGTGACCTGCTTCTTTATTATAGAACAGCTGGACATGATACAAATACCCAAATAGATTCATAAAACTATTGATACAGGGATCTAAAGAACTGATACAATATCAGGAGAAACAATATTGCAATATATCAATATACGATTGTGCAGGTTCAGCACAATCACACTCTCAGTTAAATAAATTAACTAGAATATGAAAACATAATAATAATTTTAACATGCTTAGGGCTAGTTTAAAAATTAAAGTGAGAAAAAACAAGTAAATTCATGTTTTGAAAACTATCGAGCATGGAACGATAATTTAACCTACCTCTTCAAAATTGCACCAATAGTTTAAAGATTTTCTTTTTGTTTAGACTCACCCAGGAATGTCTCAGTGTCCATGAGTGGATCTGGTGAACTAGTTTTGGGTGGTTCAGTGACTCTGACCTGCAGCAGTGATTCAAACCCACCTGTTCTGAACTACACCTGGTTTAAGGTGAATGAAAGTTCATCTGTTGGATCGGGACAGAGTTACAGTGCACTACAGAGTGGATTCTTCTACTGTGTGGCTCAGAATCAACATGGATCTCAGAGATCAGCTGCTGTATTCATTAATGTTACAGGTAGTGTCACTCATAGATATTTTTGCAATAGTCTTTCTAATCTGAAATTAATGTGCATGAATGTTTTGCTCTTTTCTTTTGTCTCTTTTGTAGGAAATAAGATGATATTGTATGTATCTGTGATTTGTGGAGCTACTTTTGTCATCATCATCATCATCTTGTTAGTTTGGTGAGATGTGTGGAATTTGCTTACAGTGTTTAATGTATTATTATTATTATTATTATTGTAGTGAAACATGTTAACAATCCCATTAATTTGAGTTGTATTGCTTTTAGCTCATGTCTGTTAGCTTTGAGGTCATCTATAAGATACTCTACTCCTAAAAGTTCAAACTAAGTGTTTTATAAACTAGGTTTGGGAGGAGCAAGGTCATTTAATCCGACCAATCACATAACTAGAGTAAACGTGTGTAAACAGCTGCTTACGTCTACATGGCATTAAGTCTAAGGGGGGGGGGGGGGGGGGGGGGTTAAGGCCAAGTCTCGAGCTGGACAGCAAGCCACACATGTTTACCATATCATCTAAGCAGGATTAACAGATTCATCACTGTGTTTAATCATGTTTCATGACTGTCACATAAATGGCTACTGGCTGTTTAATTCTAAAAATAATAAGAGATGGGTCCTTTGATATGTCAAGTGTTTGGGGTCTTTAACAGCATATGATCTACAAGAACATGTTATTACTCCTCACTGTTATATAACATAATCATTAATATGCTGTTTGTTTTCACTGAGAATCAGGTGGGTGAAAAAGAGAAATGATACAGACACAGTCGACACTCAGGTGAGATGATTCTCTCATTTTCAATATGTACAATATGTTTCATATTTCTTATGTTGTTGTTTGTTTTGTTTCTCAGTAATGTAAAAAACAGTTTTCTCATCAGTAAGCAGTGCATGGGTGTGTGTAGATTTCATTAAGCCACAATCTGTCATGTTGCATGAATTTTGAAGTGCTTATGGTCACCCGTGATGTAATGATCAGATTGAGAACTAAATCAATGAATCTAGTTGATGAATTGTTTTGGTATTTTTTTGCTGATTTTTCTCTGTTTTGTCTTTAATAACAAAGAATGTTCATCCCAGCCCTCATCATGCCAAGAGTATTTCTGATTGTGATGTTGAACTGAATGATTTAATTTATGAGAATGTAACGGTAAGTGTTTTAGTTTCATTATATAGAAAAAGACTGAACTCTCTCCACTAACAGCCAACAGACATTTAATGCTGCTTATGACCAGCCAATAAACATTTGATATTTTGACTCTCGCTTTATTGTACTTCATATAAGAACTGTCTTTTCCTATCTCTCCTTCATTCATAAAGGATGATCATCACTCCTCTGATGATTCTTCTGTGTATCAGAATCTTACAGTATCAGAACTCATCAAATTACTCTTTATCTTGACTTTATCTTACATTTATAACTTTTTCAGCTGGACAGGAAGATGCTGTAGCGGCGGATGAAACACAACACAATATTTACAGCTGTTTTGCTCTGTGTGGGTGGAGCTCTGGATGATTGACTGAAGTGTCATGATGATGTGTTGCTGTAATGTGATCATTATTTTATAGAAGGATTAAAGGGTTAGTTTACCAAAAAATGAAAACTACCCCATAATTGACTCACCCGCCATCCTAGGTGTATATGACTTTCTTTTTTCAGCCAAACACAATCAGAGTTTTAATAAAAAATATCCTGGCTCTTCCAAGCTTTATAATGGGAGTGAATGGCACCTTAGATTTTGTAGCCCATATTATAAATATAAATATGGATATTTGTCTTACAAAAAAACGCATTGTTTCGCTTCAGAAGGCCTTTATTAACCCCCTGGAGCCATATGGATTACTTTTTTGATGGATAGATGCACTTTTTTTGGGCTACAAAATCTGGGGTACCATTCAGGATTTTTTTAATATAACTCCGATTGTGTTTGGCTGAAAGAAGAATGTCATATACACATAAGATGTATTGAGAGTGAGTAAATTATGGGATAATTTTCATTTTTGGGCAAACTAACCCCTTTAAGTGTGTTACCACTGAATTACGTTTTTCTTTTATGCTTTACATTTTCTTCGTTTACTTCATTTAGATGATTTATGCTTTTCACCTCAAGTTTAATTAATGCTGATGATTTCTCATGAATGACTGAAAATAAACATTTAACATTTTTACCGTTCCACAGCCTTGTGTAATTCAAAACTTCACCATAACACAATGCAAACATTCAATCAATTTAAAAACAGCAGAGAAAGTCAAATAAACTCAAATGTACCAACAACTGCAACACATGCTGCAGATTATGAATTATGTTGCAGATTATCGCTGTCCTTTTCTGCATATAGCAACACCATTTTGTGGTCCGTTCTGTATAACGCGGCAGCGCAGTTTAGCTTATCGCTGCCCATCTGGCCATTTCGCGGCCGACCCACAAGACTGCTCTGTTCTCCCGATGGCCAGTCCGCTCCTGATTGGCACCAAAGTGCTTTGGCCCACCGGGAAAATGCCGGTATGCCAGATTACAATCCAGCTCTGCTTCCAGTGCACAACAATATAAAATAGGAACAAGACATACAGTATATAATAATACAAATAATAAAACATTTAATATAAAAATAAAATAAAAAGTTTACACACACATACATACTGTACATACACATACAAACATACACACACACGTACATACATAGTGCAAATCTAAATACAAATCTGTTATAAAAAAATGCTAATGAATGTAATGGCAGAAGAGGTTGGATGTGTTGGATAAGTATAAAATAGATTAGACTGTGTTGCACATAATTATTGCTCAATGGTTCAATGGTTCAATTTGAACTGTTCATAAGATCATGAGATGGATAGCCTGAGGGAAAAAAACTGTTACTGTAACTAATGGTTCTGGTGTTCAGAGCTCTGAATTGTCAGCATGAATGCAACAAAAAGGTAGTGGGCAGGATGAGTGGGATCCAGAGTGATTTTTACAGCCTTTTTCCTCTCTCTGGGAGTGTATAGTTCTTGAATGGAGGGCAAGGGGCAACCAATAATCCTCTCAGCAGTCCAAACTGTCCTTTGCAGTCTTCTGATATCCGATTTTGTCGGTGAACCAAACCAGACAGTTATTGAAGTGCAGAGGACAGACTCAATAAATGCTGAGTTCAACTGAATCAGTAGCGCCTTTGGCAGACTGAACTTCCTCAGCTGGCAAAGGCGGTACAACCTCTGCTGGGCCTTTTTCACAATGGAGTCAATGTGGGTCTCCCACTTCAGGTCCTGTGAGATGGTAGTGCCCAGGAACCTGAATGACTCCTCAGTGGTGCTGTTTAGAATGGTGAGGGGGTCAGTGTTGGGGTGTTCCTTGTAAAGTCCACAATCTCCAGGTTGTTTTGACAGCACCAGACAACCAGCTTTTAAAAATCACTTTTGTATGCAGACTCATCGTCATCTCGGATAAGGCCAATGACTGTGGTGCCATCTGCAAAATTCAGGAGCTTGACAGGGTGTCCTTGGTGATGCAGTCATTGGTGTAGAGGGAGAAGAGTAGTGGGGAGAGCACACGTCCCTGGGGGGCACCAGTGCTGATTGTGCAGGTGCTGGAAGTGAATTTCCCCTGTCTCACAAGCTGCTGCCTGTCTGTCAGAAAGGTGGTAATCCACTGACAGATAGACATGGGAAAAGAGAGTTGGTGTAATTTAGTCTGGAGTATAGCTGGGATGATTGTGTTAAAAGCTGAACTGAAGTCCACAAAAAGGATCCTTGCATATGTCCCTGGTCTGTCCAGATGTTGCAGGATATTATGCAATCCCATGTTGACTGCATCCTCCACAGACCTGTTTCCTTGATAAGCTAATTGAAGTGCATCTAGAAAGGGTCCTTCAGGTGGGCCAACACCAGTGTCTCAAATGATTTCATGACCACAGATGTCAGCGCGACTGGTCCGTAGTCATTAGATCCTGTGATTTTTGGTTTCTTTAGGACAGGAATGATGATTGAGTGTTTGAAGCAGCATGGGACTTTACACTGCTCCAGTTATCTCTTAAAAATCAGTGTGAAGATGAGGGCCAGCTGGCTAGCATGAGATCTAAGACACGGGGGTGAAACACCATCTGGGCCCTGTGCTTTACTTGTCTTTTGTTTTTGGAAGACATGGCACACTTCCTCTTCACAATCTTAAGTGCAGGTTGAGTAGCAGGAGGGTGGAGGAGGGGAGTTTCAGGAGGTGTTGGTGTTTGTGTTAAGTGAAGGTCAGAGAGGGTGTGGGGTGTGAGATTGGGCCTTTCAAATCTACAGTTAAACACATTCTCGCCATCAGCCAGTTGTTGGTCCTCCACAGGGGTGGGGGTCCTGTAATTTGTAAATTGTTTCATGCCACTCCACACTGATGCAGGGTCATTAGCTGAAAACTTGTTTTTCAGCTTCTCAGAGTATCTTTTTTTAGCCACTCTAATTTCCGTATTCAGTGTGTTCCTGGCCTGATTGTACAAGGCATAATTGAGTCTCTAATGTCAAACCTATGTCATTACTCTTGAGGTGGCATATTTTTAATGTGTTATAACGAAACTTGTGTTGATTGCGATCGGTGACTACAAATGTACATTTAGGTTTGATCTTTACATAAAATGATTGTAAGATTCTGAATCCAACGGGTCGCTTCAGCAGTTCAGGATGTGTACAAATAGATTAAATAGACAGATAAACAACAGATTAAATATTAACCACTGTGAATGAAAGTTGCTGCTTTAAATTAAATCATACCCCCAACATGTCACAATGAGAAAATTGTACCCCAATGTCAGGGGCGATACCATGATCAATGGACACATGTAGATTCATATTCAAGACAAATCTATCCCCTTGACCAACATATCATTAAACTATGCTAAAATTTGAATGCCCATCGCATCAGGCAGTTGACGTCAAAGGTTTCTCGTTGAAAAGAACGCACTTGCCAGATGCGTCATAAATCTGGGACCAGAGGGTGCTTTTGACGTCATTGTAGATTGACGCGCTGGGCTCTTGCACAAGCATCGGACTATGACGCCTTTGGAGTGAGAACGTGTTGGCTGTCCATATTTACTGACATCTCAAACTAAAAAACTAAATAAATAGATCCTGTCCCAAGAATCTAGATACATCTTCCATTCCATGCACATTTTTACCACATTCTTCCACCTCAGAGGTCACAATAACTGTAATGTCTTTTAACATGAACTGTTCTCATCACCTGAATCCAGTGGTGGACTGACAATCCAGTGCTCTGGATTAATAAATACATGACAAATGAACAGATAAATTAACATTGTAGTCAGTTTAAAAGGAAAAGTTTTTTACTTCCATTTTATTCAGAGGAAATCATGAAAAACAGTCAGAAATGTCATCAGTAGCAATAGGAACATTGAAAAAAAAAAAGATTTTGAAAACGTTTATATGGAATGTTATTGTGGTTACCATAGCTGAAAGTTTACCATTAAATTATAAAACTATATATTCAACTATATTGAAGTGTTCAGTCAATATATCAAGTCGTGCATGCGCCTGAGAAAATAACATTGGAAAGGTACATACGATGGACACCAGAGAAGTCAGAAGATGCAAATGAACATCAGTTCCAAAAGAAGAGACCTTCAACCTTTGTTAATGGCAACTCTGAATTCTGGATCAAGATTAAAGAGCTTGTCGAGAGTCACCTATGGTCATTCACAGCTTTATACAAGATGCCAGCAGAAACCAAGGCAACTGCCACCTGGAAAGATGACATAAGAAAGCCCAAAATTGGCTGGGAAATGTCTCATGGCAGTGGAGACGTGCATAAGTATGCATAAAAGAAGTGGGAAGCCTTCCGTGTGCATTGTGGACTGGACAATACGGAAAGGGACAGCAAGGTCTTCCTTAGGCTCTTCAAAGAGGGCCTCACGAAGGACCACAAATAGGTGTGTAAGGACATGAAGATACCCATGGCAGATACTTTGGAAAGGGTTCTCCATAGGGCGGAAATATTTGCTGTGAGAACTGGACCCACTTGCTCTGGGTGTGGGCAAACCACACCCTATCATTCTCTGGCCCAATGCCCTGGAAGGTGCCACACAATTCCAAGCACATGAGCGCATCTAGTGGTCCCGATTTTCAGTTTCCTATCGTCATTGTTTCCAAAGTATGGGGTAGTGGTTAAATTTTTCGAAATGCTCAATTTTTGGTGAAAGAAAACGCCTTTCTAGTGAGGAGGAATTTTTAGACATTGCACCTCTACTTAGGTGTGGGGGCCCATCCAGGGCCATATATTTAAATCCAAGTACATATCTTCTTTTTAAATGTCTAATGCCCTCTTCCTCTTGGGTGTGATGTCAATCTCTGATGAGGGTCACATGATCACACAGTCATCACCAAAGTGTCAAATTTTCAAAAGGCTTTTCACTACATAGGAATTGAAAGTGGTTAATACAAATAATATAAAGAGATTAAAGAGAAGTGACATGTTGGAGAACAAGCTCTTGACTCTTTCAAAAGGATTTATTAAGGGTTTATTTCATTATCAGTTCATGTTTTTCTCCACTAAGAATCAGCACACTGGATTGACATTGTGTAAAGTTACCCTCAATTTAACTCTCATTCATTTATGACATTCAGTGAAATCT
The DNA here is from genome assembly GCA_032164185.1 of Moxostoma hubbsi. NCBI lineage: Eukaryota > Metazoa > Chordata > Actinopteri > Cypriniformes > Catostomidae > Moxostoma > Moxostoma hubbsi. The sequence goes on from JAVLUX010000012.1 coordinate 3,452,197, forward strand.
GCTTCTTAGCTGCAAAAGTTAAAAGCCGTTAAAATGAATCTCAAACAAATGTTCAGCATGCACAACACCTAATTTTAAAACGGAAAGTGCAAACCACAACGGCTCAGAGACAGAAAACCCTGATGCAGCTGCCAACTTAGACATTGGTAGGGTTGCCATCTGCTTTGAATGATGGTGAAAGGTAAGAGCATGATTTACTTATTTTATTTTATAATAACATATTCGGTTCATGGCTTGGAGTTTGTGAATTCAGAAAAATCCACAATAAGACATTCCTCAAACTGATCTGTGTGTGTTTCACAGCTTACAGTAAATTTATGATGATCAATCTTCTAGAAAGTAAAAAAAAAATAAAAAATCACCAGCTTGATATGGACAACGATAAAGTTTTCTGTGAGATCTGCATCACAAATGGAATAAGCTAATAAATATATGATGTTTATTAACAGATAAAGACACTTAATCTTAGTGTGTGTTTGTTGTTTTCCCTTTAAAATGTGTTTATTGATTATCGCGGTTTCGTCTCACTTTAATAGTGTTTACCTTTCAATTCAGCTCATAGCTAATTGAGGACGGATTACATTGTAAGGCTGACATCAAGATGTCGTAAAAGTCAAAGAACTCTGCGAGACCCAAGTCATAAAAGCTCTCACACAGAAGAACATTTTCACCTGAGTCAACACATCCTACTGAGCAAGGAAAATAAAACACAAATCTCACATCTGACATCTACCTCACCTCAGGCCAATTTAGGCATCTGCCCCCCTCTACTCCTCTTTGCCCTTCAGCTCAGAATCACTTCAAACTTACCTAAGATCTGCATGTAACAAAATATCATATGTGATGTATACAAATAATATGACTTGGCATGTTTGGTATCATTTTAAATGTCTCAGTGTGAGTGGTATATGGTCTCTTTCCCATGTTGATAAATCTGTTGGCAACAAAGTTATAAGGTCTTTGCCAAATGCTGTATAATACTGGAGGTCTGTCCCCATCTCTGCCTGTATGTTAATGAGGTATGTCCCCAGGACTTCCAAACCTAACCACTCCCAAAATTCCCTTTGTTCATGATTTGGGTATTTAAGGAGATGTGGCACATCATTCGTGGTTCTCTGTAGTCAGACGATCCCACACGGTTTACTGTGTGTAATTTATATCAGGCAACTGCGATGAACTTATTATGTTACCTGGTCAATAAATTGTAAACAGTTGATTTTATTCTGACTGACTCTGAAATTGTTTTTCCCAAACAGATTAAACTATTCGTATGTTACCGCAAGTCTGCGTCAGATTAGGGATGACTAATATTTAGCATAAATTCAAAGACAGAAATTGAATTTCCGTTTAGAACAGCTAAATGCTGCTTGACCAATCTAAATTCAGGTGTGTATTACCTCTGTTTTAATTTGATGTTTCTTCAGATAAGTGTATGCGGGAAACCATGACATGGCCAATCCAAAGCTATTACAAGAGAAGTTATGTTGGTCAACTTACATCTGTAATAGTGGCTGTGACCTCTACTGAAGAAAACATTAAGATAAATTCAAGTGTATGCAATTCCATGGGGGCTATACTGAAGTATCTTTGATTGTGTATACGTGGACGTGACCGATCTTAGGTATATAGCAATTACCTCTGTTTGATTATCCAATACTGACCGCTTGTGATCGTGAGACCCGCAGTGTAGAGAAAACACGTGAGGACCTCAAAGCGACATAGTTTCCTAATCTGAACGGGTAAAATATAATTAAAGGAGTTAAAAAGAATAATCAAACATTCACTCACTTTTAATGATGCTCAGATATCATTAAAACCTTTTTCATTTATGAAGTCAGATTAAATAACAAGGTAATACATAAGAGAAAATGTATTTCATTTAATCTTGTTGTGTTGCGTAAAACGTCTCAGTTACTACTGTAACCTCCATTCCCCGAGGGAGGGAACGAGATGTAGTGTCGAAGGAAGTGACACAAGGGGTCTTCTCGGATGCCGAATAGTACCTCTGAACCTGAGAAAAGGCCAATGTCAAGTTGGCAGACAGAATTTGCATGCCCCGCCCCGGACATACGGGTATAAGGGGAAGCGGGACAGCGAATGCCAGTCAGGATTTTGCACTGAGGAGCCGAAGGATGAAGCATGGCCATTTACAGTGCTAGGTCTAGTGCCGTGGCAGGAGGGACACTACGTCTCGTTCCCTCCCTCGGGGAACGGAGGTTACAACAGTAACCGAGACGTTCCCCTTCTGTCACTCTCTCGATCTAGTGTCGAAGGAAGTGACACAAGGGGTCATATAAAAACACCACGCACTGACCATGTGACGTGACTGTCGGAGCAGGGGCAAAGCAGGCTATTGCGTGTTAGAGGCACCTGAACCGAATGCACGTCGCCCTCCCCAACGCCACCTCAAAGAGTTTTAGCATATCCACCTTAGGTTTTCCCGCACCCCTGGGGGGAAAAATGTATTACATGCTAGCATGGGAGCAAGCCCATCAGCCGCAGCCTTCTCTCTCACTATGTCTCTCACATAGGATGTAGAACTGGGGCCCAACCTATATCGGGGAAGGCAGTCATTACCCGGGGTGGAGCAGGAGAGCCTGTGCGGTGCTGTGAGAAGACTCGAAGCATTAACCCTGCTCCATGCACCCGGCAGGGGGCGGCTTAGAGACTGAGGAAGAGGCCTAAGGAGGCATCTTCAAAACTTGTCGGCGCCGGTGTGCTGGGCGCTGAGGCAGGACCGGAGGCAAGGTAGCTGTCCGGCCTGCAGATTTCCTATTCTTTCAGGAAGGGAAGACCCTGCAGAGGCCATACCCTGCCCAGTCCAGGGGGAGGTAATGTATGGCAAATACACCACGAGGGTTGTGAAGCTGGACATGGGAAACGGCGCGGTGGTAGGTCCAGCCTAATGAAGGGGGGACTCTACAGACACGGGGCCGAGGCAGCGGGGCTGCCTGAGGGAAACGCGGGTCCACCGAGAGGGGGACCGTACCGCGGAGAATACATCACTGGGAGTTAGCCTGAAGAGGGAACTATGCCCGTGGAGCCTGACCCCAGTACAGAGCTGTAAGACTCGTACTGGGTCTGGCCGCAAGTTGTTCTGCTGAATTCGCGGGCCAGAAGGCTAGGGAGGAAAAAGCATCCAGGCAGCGACACTCAGTGGCTGACCTGGGACAGAAGGCGCACTGGATCACATTGGTGAAGGGCGCAAGATGCAAGTGGAACACCCGGTCAGTTGTGCCGCGTTACAGAGTTCTACCGGCTCGGACCTGACAAAACATGGGACGAAACCTACTCAACACTTAGATTGTATAATCTGGCAAAAGTATTGGGTGTTGCCCAGCCCGCTGCTCTGCAGATGTCTGCTAGGGAGGTGCCGTGGCTTAGTGCCCACGAGGATGCCACACTTCTAGTGGAGTGTGCTCGGACCTGCAGGGGGCGGGCACGCCCTGGGCGTGATAGGCTAAAGCAATAGCATCAACGACCCAGTGGGCTTGCCTCTGTTTGGAGACGGCATTCCCTTTCCGCCGTCCGCCAAAGCAGACAAAGAGCTGCTCAGAGTATCTAAAGCTCTGCATGCGGTCCACATAGGTACGCAAAGCACGCACCGGACACAGTAACGTAAGGGCTGGGTCTGCCTCCTCCCGAGGCAGTGCTTGCAGGTTCACGACCTGGTCCCTGAAAGGGGTCGTGGGAACCTTGGGCACGTAGCCCGGTTGGGGTATCAGGCTAACGTGACAAAGTGCCGGACCGAACTCCAGGCAAGAGTCGCTGACAGAGAACACTTGCAGGTCTCCTACCCTCTTGATTGAGGCTAACGCGATCAGGAGGGCCGTCTTCAAGGAGAGGGCCTTGAGCTCGACTGAATCAAGTGGCTCAAATGGGGGTCTCTGAAGGCCCGAGAGGACCACTGAGAGATCCCAAGAGGGAAACAGGTTAGGCCGGGGATGTAATCTCTGGGCGCCTTTCAGGAACCTGATAATGAAGTCATGCTTACCAAGGGACTTGCCATCTACTGCGTCGTGGTGGGCTGCGATAGCAGCTACATACACCTTCAAGGTGGAGGGGGACAGCCTCCCCTACAGTCTCTCCTGCAGGAATAGAAGCACTGACCGAACTGAGCATCTCTGTGGGTCTTCGTCTCGGGAAGAACACCAATTTGCGAACAAACGCCACTTTAGTGCGTAGAGTTGCCTGGTTGAGGGAGCTCTGGCTTGATTGATCGTATCTATGACAGCAGGTGGTAGATTTACTAGATGTCTGGGCGCGGATGCCAGAGGGTGCCCCATCCCTGAGAAAGAAGGTCCTTCCTCAGGGGGATTTTCCAGGGAGGGGCTGTCATGAGGAGCGTGGGTTCCGAAAACCAGGTGCGGGTGGGCCAGTAAGGGGCCACCAAGGCGACCTGTTCCTCGTCCTCCCTGATCTTGCACAGCACCGATGCAAGAAGGCTCACTGGGGCAAATGCGTACTTGCGCAGCCCCCGGGGCCAGCTGTGTGCCAGCGCATCTGTCCTGAGGGGAGCGTCCGTCAGGGAATACCAGAGCAGGCAATGGGCGTTGTCCTGGGAGGCCGGGAGTGGCAGGGATATGAGTGGCGAGCAGCAACCTGAGTCGTGGCTGACTCCAGAGGCGGAGATGGCGAGCGAGTTGTGACATATGATGAGCGCGCACTCCACCCTGGCGATTTATGCACGCTAACGTCGCGGTGCTGTCTGAGCGAATCAGAACGTGCTTGCCTCGGATAAGTGGAATAAACCTCCGTAGAGCAAGAATAACAGCCATCAACTCTAGGCAACTGATGTGCAAACACTGCCGGGGACATTTCCAGGTGCCATCGGCAGCGTGCCCGTTGCACATGGCACCCCAACCCAGTCGAGAGGCGTCTGTGGTTACCACAACACGTCTGGACACCTGCTGCAAGGGAACGCCGGCCCGCAGGAAACAGAGGTTTGTCCACGGGTTGAAAGTCTGACGGCAGGCGGGGGTGATTGCCACATGATGCGTGCCGTGGCGCCATGCCCATTTCGGGACTCGAGTCTGTAGCCAGTGCTGTAGCGGTCTCATATGCATCAACCCGAGCGGCGTGACTGTGGCTGAGGATGCCATATGCCCCAGGAGCCTCTGGAATTGTTTTAGAGGGACCACTGTGCCAGGCTTGAAGCGAGCGAGGCACCTGAGCACTCACTGAGCGTGCTCGTTGGTGAGACGCGCTGTCATTGAGACTGAGTCTAACTCCATACCGAGAAAAGAGATGCTCTGAACCGGGGTTAGCTTACTCTTTTCCCAGTTGACCTGAAGCCCTAGACGGCTGAGGTGCCTGATCACCTGGTCCCTGTGAGCGCATAGTAACTATCGAGAGTGGGCCAGGATGAGCCAGTTATCGAGGTAGTTGACTATGCAGATGCCCACTTCCCTTAGGGGGGCAAGAGCGGCCTCTGTGACCTTGGTGAAGATGCGAGGGGACAGGGACATGCCGAAGGGGAGGACGTTGATACGCCTGGCCGTCGAACGCGAACCGTAAGAAGGGTCAGCATCGCGGCAAAATAGAGACGTGGAAGTACGCGTCCTTCAGGTCTACCGCCGCGAACCAATCTAGCTGTCGAACGCAGGCAAGAATCTGCTTCTGTGTGAGCATTTTGAACAGGAGTCTGAGCAGGGCCTGGTTGAGAACTCGCAAGTCCAATATTGGTCGCAACCCGCCGCTTTTTTTGGGTACGATGAAGTAAGGGCTGTAGAGACCCTTCTTCATCTCGGCTGGAGGGACGGGCTCTATCGCGTCCTTGAGGAGCAGTGTAAAAATCTCTGCTCATAAGGCACTGGCTTGTTGGCCGCACACTAGAGTGGAGCAAATACCGCTGAAACGAGGCGGGAGCCGGGCGAACTGAATCGCGTAGCCGAGTCGGATGGTCCTGGCCAACCAGCGCGACGGGTTGGGAAGCGATAACCACGCGTCCAAACTCCGTGCGAGGGGGACTAAGGATCACTTTTGACATACCGGGCGGGGCTTCGCGGCGGGGGGAGCAGGTAATAATGCGTCGGGAGGCAAAAGCGCGTCCTGAGACTGAGGTGCTGAGAAAAGACTCAAAGCACTTACCTTGCTCAGCACACCCGGCAGGGGGCAGGTTAGAGACTGAGGAAGAGGTCCCAGGAGGGCGTCTTCAAAACTCGTCAGCGCTGGCCTGCCTGGGTTGGACAGTCGTGGGGCCGGAGGCGAGAGAGCTGTGTCCAGGGAACCGGGACTGGAGAACTGCAAGGCCGGGGTGCCGTGAGAACGGCGCACACCGGCTGAATGACCCAGGGAGTGAGGGAATTGCTCTGTAGGTACTGCAGCCCGAAGGCGGTGCGGCAGGTGAAAACAAGGATTCTCTTCCCGGCCCTTCACTGGGGGACGGAGTGGTCTTGAAACCATCTCTGGAGCGAACATCCGACTGCCTGGGGTGTCTGTCTCAGGAGCGCTTCGGAGATTTTCTGGTCCGAGAGGGGGTCCTGGAGATGGGGGGCGTACGCCGCCTGCGAGGTGCTCGACTCTGGGGCTGAGAGCTGGGCCTGGGTTGCGGAGCTACCTTTTGTTTTTTTACCTTTTGTACCTTTTTGCTTTCTCGTCGCAGGGGGGACGCCCTCGGCGAGCAGGTGGGGCGCAGGTGCGCTGACTGGGTGGCGCCGTGGCATGATGTGAGAAACTGTCCCCATCTGCTTCCTCACCACCGAGAACTGCTTGGCAAAGTCGCCGATGGTGTTGCCGAACACAGGGGCGTTGAGAAATCGTGGCTTGTCAACGCCATGCATCTCGACCATGTTCAGCCAGAGGTGGCGCTCCTGGACCACGAGTGTGGCCATCGTCCATCCGAGTGCCTGCGCTGTGACCTTCGTAGCTCTGAGAGTGAGGTTGGAGCAGAATGCAGTTCCTGCAGCACATCGGGGTTGGAACTATCCAGGTGCAGATCTTTGAGTGCCTTGGCTTAGTGAATTTGCAGGAGAGCCATGTCATGCAGGGTGGAGGCAGCCTGTCCAGTGGTGCTGTAGACTTTTGAGGTCAGTGATGACGTCATTCTACGGGTCTGGAGAGGAGTACCGTTCAGTCCCGCCAGGTGTCGGTGTTCCGCCATCCAGGGTGGTGAGAGCGGACAAGCGGAGGGTGGCCGTGACCCGAGGAACCGATCGAGTTGCCGAGGGGGGGGGCGGAGATCTCCAGTCCAGCCTCGCGCACACGGCGGTCCGGGAAAGCATAGCGGACATCTGCAAATTAGCCTCAGACTGGGCAAGCAGACCCGAAGGTGGCAGCCCAGGCAAGCCATCAGCATCAGATGCCGCTGTGACGCTCTCCGATGCAGCGGCGATGTCGTCATCCAATTCCGGGAGCTCAAGGGAAAATGCCGGCTGGCCGGGAAGCGAGCCGCACTCTTCCCGAGCTCGGACGGAAGCAAACAAGCGTGCTGGGTGATGGGTGGTTCGTGAGGATTTACCCGGCGAAACCGAGCCCGTGGTCATCCCCAAATCGCCTTCATCGCCAGCCGGGTCGACCTCAGTGCCGTGGGAAGAAGGAACGACGCGGGGGGCAGCTATAGTGGCTTTCTCTAATGACAAAAGAAAGTGTGACCGCAATGTTGCCATGGTTATGTTCTCACACTGAGAACATGAACCATTCATAAAACGCTGCCTGCGTGTGATCGCAGCCCAGGCACATTTAGGCTGCATTTATGACCGTCAGAAGTGGAGAGAAATCAACCGCATCCAGGAACTACACAGAGGTGGAAAGACATCTTTAAAAAGACACGTCCTGAAAAGTATGTTCAACGCCTGCTGTGTATTGCTCTTTTATGAGTGGGAACTCAAACTCTTTTAGAGAAAATATACTCTTTTAGGAGGAGAACACTCTTTCAAACAGAAAGAAGCGCTGTCGAAGCGCCCAGGGGCGTGAACTGCACAGCGTGCAGAGAGAGAGACGCCAGCTGGAAATGCGCTGTGCAGATCCAACAGCAATGCTTCTCACTGGTAGAGGTGAGAGAAACAGGAGTATGTTTCAGCTGCTTGCGGTACAACCATTCGGCTCCGAAGAAAAATTCTGACTGGCATTCGCTGCCCCGCTTCCCCTTATACCCCTATGTCCGGGGCGGGGCATGCAAATTCTGTATGCCAACTTGACATTGGCCTTTTCTCAGGTTCAGAGGTACTATGCGGTGTCCGAGAACATCCCTTGTGTCACTTCCTTCGACACTACGTCGAGAGAGTGACAGCAGGGGAAAGACAGTAACGTGCAGAGACCTTCACCCGTATTATTGGAGACCGCCATTGGACCGATAAACGGGCTTACAACATCGAGGTAGACTGACATTCTGGTACAATGAATTTATTAAATTAGGCACAATAAAAAATGCTTCAGACTCAAACAACAGAGAACTTTGTAAAAAAAATACAGATGTCAATTGGTTAAAAAACACACAGTCATTAACCGTACACCTGTAGCACAAATGCTAGCACTGCAGCATTGTTTATCAGTTGGGTTGCTAGGAGACATCTCTAATGAGAGTCAAACCCCCAATGGGATGCATTTATGGTCGGAGATGTGAAGTAGGAATTTCCCACATCCAACTTGAATGGAACTCAGCATAACCGTGTATCATGACAAAACAAAATTTATTGCAAATAACATTTAAATAATAAATATTATTAGATATATTTTTATTATAGACCTCCTTAGTAGATTCATATGAAACATTAGGATTTTTTAATGTCTGTTTAGGAGACACAAACAGTCATGCTGCAGTTAAAATTAGGCTTGCTTGAGCATTAAGTCTCATTTCAAGTTCTGGCTTTCATGCGTGGACGTGTTTTTAAAATGTCAATTGGTATTACTAGTTAGCTGCGACATAATGTATTATGCCCAAAGGCATAGGGTGTCTTATTCTCTGTGAAACTGTGTTTTCTTAATGGCATGAATCACACTGAAGGTCTAGACTTTAAATGTACGGCCTACCACTGGATTTTAAATAATAAGATTATTCTCTGCTTTTAATGTCAAAACATATATGCACACGAATGTAAACACTTGCACACATGGGATAAGCCTGTAAGAATTTGGGTAAAGGTGTGTAAATGCAAAGCAAAATTAGGTAATAATGGATAAAAATGGATCTGTGTCAATAGTTTTTTGCGTAAATGTTCATTGTGACAGGGCGGAGGGCGGGGCCGGGTCGTGAGTCTACACACCCGGTCCCTTATTAGGCTAATCAAGCCTCCGAGAGGGATAAAGGCCGACTGCGGAGGATGGTGCGGGAGAGAGAGATCGTTTACGGACAGGTCCGTCATGTGTGTGTTTTGTATTTTGTTTAAGTTCATCATTAAAAAATAATTTATATTGCCAAGCCGGTTCTCGCCTCCTCCTTTCCATTGAACTGCGTTACACTGGTGCCGAAATCCGGAAAGGACGAGGGATATGCCGTAGTAGAGTTCTCGCCACTACTGTCCACCCCAACGGAGCAGCCGCAGCCGTCTGCCGGGGGACACTAGCGACCGCGAGGGGAGAAGGGGCTACAAACCGACTGCCTGGAGCAGAGGAGTCCCCTACCAGCCGCCGAAACGCGGCGGGGTCTGAGACCACTGACCGCGAGCGGGGAGGGGCTCGCTGCTGACCGTCTGGAGCGGTAGAACCGCTGCCAGGGGCGGGGGAGACCTCTTCTGTTCCCCGAGAACGCAGAAGGTGGTGAGTCTATACATAGCCGGTTCTCACATCCTCCTTTCCATTGCACTGCTTTACATTCATGTTTGGATAAACAATCATTTTATTATTATTTTCAGGCCTTTTTGCTGTTAAAAAAGTGTAATGAGTCATTTCAAGATCTATATGTCAACATAACCAGCAGAGATTTAACCCATGATGGTGCTCTTTCTAAAGTCAGTACAGCCAATCAAAATCAAAGAGGCCTCAGTGGAGATCAGACCGCAGGAAGAACTCTTAATTCTGGAGATACTGAAGAGATCCAGTATATAACTGTCCGCTTTCACAGAAACCACGAGATGAAGAGACCAGAAGAGAATGAAACTCAGTATGACAATATTAGAATTCACCAGCCTGATGCTGCCATGAGGTGACAAACGCAATCTGTATTTTACAGTTAAGACATATACAGTAGCTGCTGCACTGCTTGGGCTTGTATTTGAATGTCAGTATTTAACCATGAAATGTCATTTACAATCTCAGGTTTTATTTATTTTACAGATCTGCTGATGAAACAGTGGATGATCAATCAGTGATTTACAGCAGGGTCAAATGATCAATGGCTCAGTCTCTCTGATTTCATCATCTGTGTCAGAAAATGATCATGGGGTCATTTATGAGAAAGATCAAACTTCATTCACTTGTATTCAATTCCCCCCCCCTCCCCCTGTTAAATGCTCATATGTTGGTCTTTAATATCAGTTTCAGAACATTCATCTTTTCTTTCCTTTTCCTTTTTTTGGTGAAATAAATACATTTGCTGCAGTACTTTTTGTCTCCAGCACTGTTCCACTCTTTGCACCATGTCACCCTCTTGTGGTGGGACAAAGTCAGTACCAGTGTGTTGTTGTGTTTTTGTTTGTTTGTTTTTTAGCTTTAAATGGAAAACATACATCCATTATTGATATCCAATATGAATAAAGGCTAACATAATGTCTGATGCAACAAAATTACTTGATTTAACCGCACACACAAACCATGGAATAAGCATAATATATTTGCATATAACGTTAGCATTTATTAAACAAATAAACAGTGATGAAATGTGTGTGTGCAGTCATATAAGATCTATGTTTGGATAAAAGCGTCTGCTAACTCAATAAATGTTTAAATCGAAAAGAGCTATAGATTAAAAAACTATGTATTCGTTTTCCATTTCCATTTTAGCATGCAAAGGCGGTTTTAAATGGGATGTGGTAACCGCGAGTTCCCTCTTCATTTTGGGATAGGGAAAGTTTTTGGGAAAGGACAAATCTGTTTATTTCCCTTCAGAAACCTCTGACCAAGAGTTCTGTCAAACTTGCCGTACATTCACCACTCATATATTTTCACATCCAATAAGCTTGCTATTCACTGCAAATGTTTGTCAGAAGTTTGCAGCTGTTCACCTGTGGTGGTGAACCTGCAGCAAACCTTTGGCCACAATGAAAATTTTATTCTTATTCTTCGTATTTGCTGCAAGTTTGCGGCAACTCTAGATTTTTTTGTAAGGGCAGCCACATGTCTGTCCACCAATCATATTTATTTAAGCAGAGTTCTATTTGTGGTTTTATGGTCAAATAACACATTTTATGGAGATTTAAAAGCAATATAATATCATAATCAGGGAGGAAAACAAAAAGAATGAACTTACTTTTATTTCTTTTTTTTTGTGTGGATATTCTCCCATTTTCTTCTCAATTTGGAATGCCCAATTCCCATTGCGCTCTAAATTGTTGTGGTGGCATAGTGACTCGCCTCAATGCAGGTGGCAGTGGACGAGTCTCAGTTGCCTCTGCGGCTGAGACCGTTCTTTTCTGTGGCAATCACAATTATGCCACAAATGCTGTCTATAGTTTAACTTGTATTAAACCTGAAGCACTCATTTGAAGCATAAAATCTATGAATCCATACTATCTATGAATTATTGTAATAATCTCAATGCAGTGCTGGTTTTTGATGGTAATGTCTGTTCTGAGTGCTGTTCTCACTTCATTATCAAAAGTTTGAACAAAATATCCAAATCTTTTTTTACAGATTTGCAAACTGCTCATTTGCTTTAATTCTTCACACATTTGTCCCATGATTAATATACAGCCCCAAACGCTTTTGTTTTCATCTCCACTCATAATGTAAGGCTCAGCCATCTCTGTTGTGTGTGTATGTGTTTGGAAGTAGCTCTTGAACCTTTTCCATTTTCCCTCTTCCCTCCCACAATACCCAAGATATATACATATTTTCACGGCCATTTTGAGACTTCTTTCTCAGTCTGAGGTGTGTTAAAAATAGCCGGCTCCACCTCAGTCCTCCAATCACCCAGATCTGCCTTGGTCCTCCGAGCCTCCAGATCCATCCTTGTCCTTCAAGCCTTTGGCTATTCTCTGTCTCCAAGTTCTCCAGTTCCGCCCCTCGGGCCTCTCATGGCTCTGGCTTTCATGGCTCCACCCCTTGAGCCTCCCTCGGCTCTGCCTGCCTTCGTCAAGCCTCCCTTTTCTTTGCCCTCAGAGTCTTCCATGGCTCCGCCCTCCAGACCCCCTGAACTGAAAACTTCTCCGTGGCTACCTGATCGTCTGCCAATTCCAATTGTCTGTCAGACAATTAAAGCAGGCAATTTAAAGTCCAATAATGACTAAAATCTAAATTTACTGTTGAATGTGGTGAATTTGCATCAGGATCTTGCTCCATCTGTCTGTCTTGTTTTTAGTGGCTAGATTCTTACAATCATGTTGTGTCTCTTGTTAAATGAGTGCTCATGGCTTTGTTGGTTTTTCATTGCCATGTGCACTTGTGTCTGTACTGTCTTAACTGTAATTACATGCCCTTGTTTCCCTAATAAGCAGTTCATGTCCCTCACCTGTAATTGTCAGATGCCTCTTGGTTTTTCTTTCTTTATATTCCCCAATTATGCTCTGTTCTGTGCTGATTCATTCCTCTTGTCTAATCTAAGTCTTTTCTGTATGTCCTCTCATGGGTTTTTGATTTCTCTGGCATGCTTGGCTTGACAGCATTTTGTGTTTTATTTTTTACCTAAATAAATGATTGTTTGTTTCATATGTCTGCATCTGGATCCATTCTACAATTCATGACAGAATGAAACCGCCAAACCGAACCCATCAGACAGTCCACACTTCCACCATGGGTCTATTCATACGCCCAGCTTCCGTCCGGCAGGAATCGGTTTCCCTAAGCACAGCTCCTAACATGCTTCAACCTTACAAAAACTTGAATCTCTCAATTCATCCCTTTAAAAACACCATAGCTAAAAATATTAAACTGACTAGTTTGTTATTGGACAAATAATGATCATATTGTCCCATTTGTAGGATCTGTAACTTTATATGACTTCTGTCTGCATGCTGAACAGCCGTCATCTTCAGTTCCCTGTCAAGAAGTTACACTTTGATGCTGCGCTGATTTAGCGCTTTGGGAAAAAATTTAGGTGTGACGCTGTGAATATGTGGGCAACACATATAGATTTATAGCCTCTGCTGGTGACATCATTGGATGCACCTGTAGCATGGCTATAAATAGATGAGTCACAGGTGCATCATCAGATCTTTTGTCTTCAGATCATTCTGTGTGTGTTGTGCTTCTTGACTGTCAGAACTTTCTACTTTCCTCTGTTAGGAGTTAGAATTGTTACACAGTGCACAGAAACCTTTCTCTTTTCTTTAAAAAAAATTATACGAAAAAAAATAATGACTGATAAACAAAGAAAGCAAATGTGTGTGTTCCCATGTTTACGCTCTATGGCTGAAACAGAAACACACCAGTTTTGTTTTGTGTGTTTGGGGGAAGAGCATGCTGCTCTTGCGTTGGGGCGGGGGCAGGTGCGAGCATTGCAATCTGTTTACAGTCAAAATGTTTCGCACTCGTCTCGCTTACTTCCAAGAGCCAGCGCCCACTCTTTCATCGTGGGGCTCTCGCATAAATCTGGCTGAGGAGGGAGAGATGGGTCCCTCCCTATCGCTCGCTCTCTCCCCAGATCCAGCTGATCCTTCTCATAAGCCTGAAGCACGCTTCGGCGGTTCATGAGGTGGACACTGAACCTCTGAACATTCCACGCACAATAATAAAGCAGCTGAGGAATTATTCGAGGTGGTTACTTGGGCTGTGGCCAGGCTACAGTTAGACTGGAACAAGAGACCCCCAAATGCTCCAAACTAGAAGACAGATTTCTGTCTTGTGACCAAAAAAAAAAAAGGGAAGGGAATGAAACGCTATATCAGTCCCTTCCTTTCTTTGATGACCTCCATGACGAGCTCTCTCATTCATGGAGGAAACCTTATACTTTCTGTGTCTTCGTGCCCTCGACGTCGACATATTCGACAATCGTGGGTGCCGAGGCAAGGGGGTATTCAGTGATGCTGCCAGTAGAAGAGACACTTGCGGGTTATCTCTCCCCTGGCACAGCATCATCACTAAAGAGACCCACTCTCCCCACAAAACCATGTGTCATAGAGATTGCAGTTATATATGTTGATTGATAACCTATCCAGCAAATAGGAGGAGACAGGAGGGGGCGGGATCTTTAACGGAAAAGAAGACCCAGGGACATGGGGAGTGAGACGATGTCTGTTAAGCTCTGCTAAATAAATAAGTTCTTAGCGACAAAGTCGTTGTAAGTGAGACTTATTTGACATGGTGTCAGAAGTTGTGGAGTAATAGGAATGGCGAAATTCGCTCCACCCACGAACTTCACTTTCGATAGACCTCAAGACTGGGCCGCATGGCGACAGAGCTTCACGAGGTACAGAATAGCCACGAAGCTCACGGAGGAGGATGGTGAGGTACAAGTGAGTACCCTTATATATGCCATGGGACCGGAGGCAGAAAACATATTCAGCTCGTTCACATTTGAGAGAGACGAGCATAAAAAAAACTTTGAGGCCGTGCTGAACAAGTTCAATGACTATTTCATCCCGAAAAAGAACATCATCCACGAGAGGGCGTGCTTTTACCAACGCATACAAAGGCCGGGGGAAAAAGCAGAGATGTTCATCCGTGCACTCTACGAATTAGCAGAGAGTTGTGACTTTAGTGCCCAGAAAACAGAGAATATTCGATATAAGCTTGTAGTTGGCATCAAAGATAAAGAGCTTTCAAGAAAGTTGCAGCTGATGACAGACCTTACCTTAGACACGGCGGTGCTGATGGTGAGGCAGGCGGAGGACATCGCCCAGCAGGTGAGCCAACAGGAGGAAGGTGCACCAAGCAGTGTTCAGGAGGTCACACACAGACGACCGGAAAGGAGGGGAAGGTGGGATGAAAAGAAGCCAGCAAAAGGAAAAAATGATAGAATGACCGGTGGCGGCAGGTGCGGAAAGTGTGGAAAAACGAAACAACACAACAAGGAAAAATGTCCTGCGAGTGAAACTGAGTGTCGAAAATGTAAAAAGAAAGGACACTGGGAGCGTAAGTGTTTCTCAAGGACAGTTAATGAGGTAATAAGAGGAACACACACACAGGCAAGTGATGACGATTCATATTACCTGGGAACGGTAAGCAAAACGGGGACCGAAGATGCAGAGACGTGGTTCGTGGAATTGAAAGTGCAAGGCTCGCGAGTCAAATTTAAAATTGACACCGGAGCGGATGTGACCGTTATGAAAGAAGAGACTTTTAACGCGCTTGGAAGTAAAGTGAAGTTGAGCCAGACAAATGCGAGATATGACAGCCCGGGTGGAAGGATAAATTGTTTGGGACAATTTAAAACGACCACGGAGTACAAAGGTAAAAGGTCCAAGTTCACAATTCACGTCATGGAGGGAGACACTGTGAACAATTTTCTAAGCAGAGAACAAGCAGTAGAGATGGGCTTAGTGAAAAGAATCGAGCAAGTCAGCGCAGCATTCGGGGAACAGGGAACAATGAGAACCGAACCGGTTAAAATAACTTTAAAAGAGAATGTAGAGCCATACGCAGTCCATACCGCGAGAAGAGTACCCTTACCATTACTTCCCAAAGTTAAGGCCGAACTCCAACGAATGGAAGGGAATGGTGTCATTGAAAAGATAACGCAACCAACGGATTGGTGCGCGCCGATGGTACCAGTGATGAAACCTAACGGGAAAGTGTGCATCTGCGTCGACTTGAAAAAACTGAACGAAAACGTAAAAAGGGAACGGTACATTCTCAAATCAAATCAAATCACTTTATTGTCACACTACTGTGTACACGAGTGCAACAGTAGGTGAAATTCTTGTGTGCAGTTCCGAGTAACATAGCAGTCATGACAGTGACGAGACATAAACCACTTTACAATAAACAACATATTTAAACAACACAATTTACATAACAAATGTACACATACTTACACAACAATTTACATAACAAATGTACACAATACACACAATGTAGAATACACATACACTAGATACGGGTATAAATATATATAAACACTAATTGAATTGGGAGAATATATTGACAGAGTGATGATTAATAAAGTGCAGTGCTGATTGTTGATCGTGAGAGATCATGTGTTCAAAAGTCTTATTGCTTGTGGGAAGAAGCTGTCATGTAGTCGGGTGGTGCGGGTCCTGATGCTGCGATACCGCCTGCCTGATGGAAGCAGTGAAAGCAGCCCATGACTCGGGTGACTGGAGTCTCTGATGATCCTCCGAGCTTTATTCACACACCGTCTGTTATATATATCCTGGAGGGAGGGAAGCTCACCTCCGATGATGTTTCTGGCAGTTCGCACCACCCTCTGCAGGTCTTTGCGGTTGTGGGCGGTGCTATTGCCGTACCAGGCGGTGATGCAGCCAGTCAGGATGCTCTCTACAGTACTGGTGTAGAACCGTGTGAGGATGTGGTGGTTCATTCCGAACTTCCTCAGCCGTCTCAGGAAGAAGAGGCGCTGGTGAGCCTTCTTCACAATGGCCTCAGTGTGGACGGACCATGTGAGTTCCTCAGTAATGTGGACACCGAGGAACTTGAAACTGCTGACTCTCACATCTGACTCTCTTCTACCCACGACCGAGGAAATTCTAGCTAAACTCGCCGGGTCCAAAATATTCTCTTCGCTGGATGCCGCAAGCGGTTTTTGGCAAATTCCCCTACATAGTGAGAGCAGTCTTCTCACTACATTCATAACGCCGTTTGCTAGATATTGTTTTAAACGCTTACCCTTCGGCATTAGCATAGCGCCAGAAATATTTCAGCGCAAAATGAACGAACTCCTGGGAGGTTTAGAGGGCGTTGCAGTCTACATGGACGATGTAATCGTTCACGGCGAAACCCAAGAAAAGCACGACGAGCATCTGAGGCGCGTTCTGGAGAGGGTAGAGCGCGCAGGACTCAAGGCTCAACAAAGAAAAGTGTATCTTCAGACAGACAGAGCTTAATTTCCTGGGGCACGTCATAGACGAGAGAGGAGTCCCCGACCCGGGGAAAGTAAGGGCTATTTCAGAGCTGCAAGCGCCAAGAAATGTGAGTCAACTGAAACGGGTTTTGGGGATGATAAACTACATGGGACGCTACATTCCAGATTTGGCGACAGTAGGCGGGACGCTGTTTGATTTATTAAAAGGGACTGTAGAATGGACATGGGACCAGTCTCAAGAAAGCGCATTTCAAAAGCTTAAAAGAAACTTTAATGACTGCACCTGTTCTCGCGTACTACGATTCAGGGAAACCCACGGCCGTGTCAGCAGACACGAGTAGCTACGGGCTGGGAGGAGTCCTAATACAGCTGCACGGAGACAGCTGGAAGCCGGTGGCATATTGTTCGAGGAGGTTAAATGAGGCAGAAACCAGGTATGTGCAGATCGAAAAAGAATGTTTGGCCAGAGTCTGGGCTTGTGAGAGATTCGAGAAGTATCTTTTAGGCCTGGACAGATTTCGCCTTATTACAGACCACAAACCCCTCGTACCATTGATCAATAAAAAAGACTTGGACATGGTACCAATACGCTGTCAAAGACTTTTAATGAGACTGATGCGATTCGCAGTGACCGCAGAATACGCACCGGGAAAGACATTGGTAGTAGCGGATACACTGTTGAGAAGTCCAATAGGCGATGATGCGCAGAGCAGTAGGCCTACCGTGAACGAAATAGCCTGTTATGTAGACGCAGTCATAGCCGGCTTGCCCGTGTCACAGTCAAAGTTAAGCCTGATTGTAACCACGACTGAAAGAGATGAACAGTTACAACTAGTAAGTAAGTTCATAAAGCAGGGATGGCCAGAGCACGTAAGAAATGTACCGGAAGGTATTAGAGACTTTTTTTCAGTGAAAGATGCACTGTCAATAAGTGAAGGACTGATAATTCTGGGGAGACGCATTTGTATTCCAAAGGAAATGAGACAGGACATCCTTGAGCGCATCCACGAAGGCCATCAAGGGTTGACAAAATGCAGAAATCGGGCAAATTCATCCGTATGGTGGCCTGGTATATCATCGGATATAAATAATAAAATTGAATTGTGTAGGTTCTGTCGTGAAAACAGGAGCGCACAAAGAAAAGAGCCACTGAAGTCAACCCCGCTACCTGACAGACCGTGGCAGCGAGTGGCTATAGACATTTGTGAGAACAAGGGCCAGATGTATCTGATTGTTTCGGATTATTACTCACGCTTCATAGAGATTCTTCATCTGTCAAAGACAACAACGGCGCAGGTGATAAACAGACTGCAAGCCACGTTTGCGAGATTTGGAATACCCGAGCAGATCGTGAGTGATAACGGTCCGCAATTTACCAGTGAGACATGGACTTCATTTAAGGTAAAATATGATTTTGAACATGTCACTTCTAGCCCGCACAACCCGCAAGCAAACGGACATGCCGAGCGAGCGGTCCAAGTAGCTAAACGCATCCTCAGACAGGACAACCCGCTCCTCGCTTTGATGTGTTACCGTGCAACACCACATTCATCTACAGGGGTAAGTCCTGCTGAACTGTTGATGGGCAGGAAAATTCGGACTACACTGCCGACATTAAAGAAAAACCTGGAGCCAAAGTGGCCCAATAGGCTGATGGTAAGAGAACGAGACGCGTTGGCCAATCGGAGACGCGGAGTGCGTGACTTACCTGAGTTGACGCCAGGAGATGCGGTGCTGATGAAACTGGACTGGGAAAAATTGTGGAAAGGTCCAGTGCAGGTCAAAACGCAAGAGAGTGCACCACGCTCATTCGTGGTGCAGGCTCCGAAGGGAGAAGGAGAGATGAGGCGGAACCGCAAACATTTACAGAAAGTGCCTGCGGAATATTTAAATGCTGATAACAACAGCGAAACGACAGCGAAGAGTCCGCAGAAGCTTTAAAACCCGAACATCAGCAACGAGGATCAGCCAGTGTCGCAGACACCGAGTGAAACACAAGGAGTGACTGTGACTAGGTCTGGCAGAGTAATAAAACCAACTGCCAAACTAAATTTATAGTTAAATGTAAATTGAAAATCTATGCACGTTGAATGTGTAGTGTATAAGAGTCATTCGTCTTAAATGAAAGCGATGTTAAATGTTTATTCAGCAAAAGAGAACCTGTTAAATGTTTAAAATGTTCATTATAGTTTAAATGAATGTGGTCAAGTGCTGGTTAGAGAAAAGGGAATTACGGTTATAACAATGTGTTTCTTTAGAAAATTCAAAAGGGGGAGATGTCATAGAGATTGCAGTTATATATGTTGATTGATAACCTATCCAGCAAATAGGAGGAGACAGGAGGGGGCGGATCTTTAACGGAAAAGAAGACCCAGGGACATGGGGAGTGAGACGATGTCTGTTAAGCTCTGCTAAATAAATAAGTTCTTAGCGACAAAGTCGTTGTAAGTGAGAGTTATTTGACACCATGCAGGACCACCTCCATGCTTATGGGGAAGGCTTATCAGGAAGCAGGTCAGGCTGGTGCTGCCCTGCACACTATGGCAGTGTTACAGGCATACCAGGCTAATCTGTTGAAGGACCTGAGTGCGGGCACCACGGTCCAGGCATCAGAGATAAGGACAAAGTTTTCCTTTTCAATGACCCGGTTTCGCTTTCTGGCTTATTTGGTGATGCTATTAATGTAGTTATCATCAGGTTCCAGGAGGCAAAAAGCCACGAGGAAGCCTTCGGGAAATTCCTTCCTCGCCGCACTCAGGGGGAGGGGCCGTCGGCCACCCGATCATTCTAGACGGGAGGCTCAAAAACAAAGCGTGGTGAATCGTGCTCCCCTCGTAAAGACTGGGGCCGTCGTCACCCTCAGCAGCCCCCAAAGCAAAACCTCAAGGCAGTTATTTCTAAAAAGAAAAAACCCTGATGGTTTTGTGCCCAGGCTTGTGGGGGTAGCCCCCCGTTGGGAAGGATCATGTGAAACATCCACCTGTACCCTCCCGATACCCCCACGAAACAGCTCCATTCCAACCGCCTCTGGTGTTTCGGTAGTTAGCGGTTTCCAGCGAAATGTTGGGTGTTCCATTGCTTCCTGCAATAGTCCAGGACACGGGACACTCAACATCCCATCAACAGGAAGTGTCAGAATCGATACCCATCTCAGAGAACCTGGCAGAGTGGAAACTACTGCCAGGTGTTCCTATGTGGGTCCTAATAGTAGAATTATTATAATAATACTAGTAGAAAAGGCTACAGAATTCCATTTGTTCACTGTCCTCTGCGAAACTGGGACAAGCATGCCTACTGTGGAAAGAACTTCAAAATATCTTGGTCAAAGGGGCCATAGAACATGTTCCCCTTCCAGGGTTACTACAATGAATCTGTAAAAAGAGACAGAACAGACATCAGAGAGAAGTGAAAATTTTTGAGAGGAAGTTCACTGACTGAATAAAGAGGAAGTATTGATGTGGAGAGAATCTTTAGTAGCAACACTGCATCAATAAACCATGCTTAATTAAACTTACTTATTAAACTGTGTTTCCAAGAATGGTACATTGATCTATGTCTCTTCCAAACATTGATCTATATGCAAATGTATTTACACATATTTAATTTTTTTTTTTGAATGCAGTTGTCACATTCACGATCC
The DNA here is from genome assembly GCA_032164185.1 of Moxostoma hubbsi. NCBI lineage: Eukaryota > Metazoa > Chordata > Actinopteri > Cypriniformes > Catostomidae > Moxostoma > Moxostoma hubbsi. The sequence continues at coordinate 3,472,851 of JAVLUX010000012.1, forward strand.
AATTAAAAAAGGAGCATCACTAGATTGCCAATTTCACAGTTACCCTCAGTTTAACTCTTATTTATATATGACCTTCAGTGGATGTCTGAGAATCTGCTTTCTTGCTGCAGATGAAGTGTCAAATGAAACTCAACCAAAAGCTGAGAATAAACAACACCTCATTTTAGAGCTCAGAGGCTGATAACTCCAGTGCTGCTGCCATCTTAATCATTTGTAGTGTTTCCAGTGGCATTGAGAGATGGTTAAAGGTAAGAACATGATTTTCTACTGTAATTTTATCTTCATTAAAACAGTTCTGTACCATCTGTACACAAAAACAATTGAGCATTGGAGCACTGATGCAAACTTCTCTGTCGAAACAGCATTAAACTGAATTAAAGACACCAACTACTTATTAAAACACGTAACACTTCAGAGTTTCCATTCCAGCTGTGCCCTGATCTGTGCAAAACTTTTTGAATATTATAGCATTTTTTCTCTGAGGAATAGCACAATTGTGTTATTTTGAACAATAGTGCAATTGTTGCAAATTGGCTGGTTTTGTGTCAAACTCTGTTTCCCTGTTGGGATATGTTTCCCCCCAGCATATCTGAATGGAGAGGGAACAGAATCTGACGGTAACATTATCCGCTGTCAGCCTAACCAATCCCTACCCTACCTACCCTAACATAACCCCTATTGGGGCTCGGGGAGAACAGATTCTAATGGGAACACAATTAGATACAACACTGGCTTCCTCCTTTGTGTGCCGCTCCTATGTATTGCTTATAATGTAGTTGTGCCCCTGCTTGGCCTCCATCTCTATAATTTTTTTTTTTTTTTTTAGCAATTATGGTAAATGACAAATATTTTATAATGAACATATATTTAGCATGATTTAACAGTTTTGTCATTTCTGTTTTTGAGACCTTTATATCATCATATAGAATGTAGGCTAGTCAACCTGAGGTGCATTTCCTAAAATTATTACTAGCCAGCTATGGTCACAAGTTCCATCATTACCAAGATAGTTCAACGATTAGGTGTTTCCCGATACCGTAGTTTCCACAGACATTTGCAAACAACATCGCAAAGTTGTGTGGTTGGAACTTCAGCTCTTTACCTGTGGTTTGAAGAATAGTTCCTTGTTAGTTTGCTATGTGGACATCCTTTCACTTCACCGAGGCTGCTATATCATTTATATCATATACACTGGTGTTAAAAAGTTTAAAATAATGTACAGATTTTGCTCTTATGGAAAGACATTGGTACTTTTATTCACCAAAATGGCGTTCAACTGATCACAATCTATAGACAGGACATTAATAACATGAAAATTACTATTACCTTTAACTGCTTCAAAGATTTCTCACCAAAAAATCCTCCACGTGCAGCAATGACATCTATACAGATCATTGGCATTCTAGCTGTCAGTTTGTAGAGATATTGATATGACAATTAACTCCACACTTCCAGTAGCACTTGCTATAGATGTGTCTGTCTTGTCGGGCACTTCTCACACACCTTACAGTCTATCTGATCCCACAAAAGCTCAAAGGGGTTAAGATCCGTAACACTCTTTTCCAATTATCTGTTGTTCAATGTCTGTGTTTCTTTGCCCACTCAAACTGTTGGGAAGGCCCAACCTATCAGAGTGTTGGTTGCTGGGTGATGTCAGTCAAAATTCAGTAAGCAGAGAGCACAGAGTGCATTGTGGTATTCGTGGGACATGGACTGAACTTTCCTATTTCTGTGGTAGAGTGGATTTGTGTTGATTCGTCTTTTCATGAGTGTTGTTTCTTTAATGTTACTTTATAGAAGTAATTACTAAGTTACAGTGAATTTGTTCAAAAGCTTGTGACCACGGTAAACTCAGTGCCTTGTCTTCACTGTTAATTCAACTTATATTTACAATTTATTTGAGTTTGATATATTGGTATTGCTGATTCATGTCTCCGGTATGGATAAAGGTATAGTTGGTACTCAGTATTGAATATTGTATAGAACTGTTCAGTAATATATGTTGTTATTTAAGTGTGCAATGACTCAACAAAAAGATTGGCTATTTTCGGATAATTTCGTTTATGAGTGCTAATGGTACTACCTCATAAGAATTAATTTTTACAACAGACTGTTATAAGGATAAATGCCAGATACAGGCACAGACTGGCCATTGGAATCTGCGAAACGGGGCAGAATGGGCCACGATAAGCTGAAATGGGCCACCAGAAAATGACAGCAAATTACAACTTTTTGGGCCAGTTTCTATGTAAAATCCCGGGCCTATTTTTCTTCCAAGTCCACCCCTGGCCAGATATTATTATTCATGATGGAAGTTATATTTGTGTAATTATTATTCATTATTTATTGTTTCAAACCACACACTCATTCATACCTGTACAGTTATTCAAGTAATGCCATGTGGTTTGGTTGTGCCTGTTTATTTGTGCTGAACTTTAAAGACTGTTTACTGGATTCCTGCCTCCAGTGCAAACACAGCTACCCTAAACCAGTCAATCCATCCTAAGTAAACTTAGTAACACTTACATTTTCTTCTCGTTTTTCAGTTTCAAATGTAGCTTTTTTCTTTGCAATTCTTCCCATAAGGCCTGCATCCCTGAGTCTTCTCTTTACTGTTGTACATGAAACTCGTGTTGAGCGGGTAGAATTCAATGAAGCTGTCAGCTGAGGACATGTGAGGCGTCTATTTCTCAAACTAGAGACTCTGATGTACTTATCCTCTTGCTTAGTTACATCTGGCCTTCCACATCTCTTTCTGTCCTTGATAGAGCCAGTTGGGCAAAGAGGAGGTGGGAATTGGCTGAACAGTCAACATAATGTTTAATTATAAATATCAACCAAAAACAAACAAACAAACATGCAGCACAGCCGTGTGTGTGTGTCTCTCTCTCTCTAACTGGTGTCTCCGTCTCTGCTCTCCTGTTGATTAGCTGATATGGTGCCAACCATGCATCATCATGGGCCGGCCACGCCTTCCTCCTCATCAAACTCCTCCCCTGCCTGATTTAGGACAGGTCGCCACTGGTCTGACAAATGCAGTGTTTACACTACATGATTTTAGGCTCGATTTGTACTCGCTGACAGTTTTGTGGATATCGCCCACAAAAGCCAGAAATCATAGATAATTTAGAGCTTGCTCCCGTGAGCGATGAACGCAATGTATTATTTATCAAAGATGCGATCTGAGAGAAGCACAGACGTGTTGCCTATGTCAGCGAGATATCTAGGATGTTAAATATCTGGACCTGTATCAAATTCCAAATCGCGCAATGTGAAATGTGTTTTGACTGAATACAACTGCTGTGTTGACCTACAGCCAATGAGAGAGCAAGAAACAGGCGGGAAGTTTCAGTGGGAGGAGTTCTGAAGTACTGGCAACAGAACATCAACTAGTGGCTATAAAGAAAGTCTCATTGGACCGATGAAATGGAGGAACAATTTGTGAAACATTGGAAGGAGCAACAACGCCTATTTGATGTTTCCTCTGAACTGTAGCACAACCAGGTGGAGAAAGAGAAGAGTTGGAGAGAAATTGCCAAATCTCTTGGACAGTCAGTTAAGCAAATAGTTAGATTTTTCTGTAGGAGGCACTTTTTCACAGTTCTCAAGATTAATTAAACCAATACATCTCGTATCATTTCTCGTATGTACTCTGTTGTGAAACGTAATTTGGAGTCCAGGCAGAGTTGTCAGGGATTCGTCAATAGTTAAATGTCTTATAATGTGTTCACCACTGTCGCTGATTCCTCGTGTAATTTCTAAACGCTGCGACTTCCATGACGAGACAGACAGTTTTGTAATATGAACGGTACCACAATCCGACATCATTGAAAGTTGTGTAGTGTATAGGAGCCCCCCCCATCTCTGGAGGAGAGATTCTGCCCTTCTAGCCATTCTGTTAGCCGGTGGTCCAGCCCGCCATCTGTGAATCTGGGGAAGAGACAAGGGGAGGCGTGGGGAGAGGGAAAGTGCAAGCAGGAGAGAGAGAGAGAGAGAGAGAGAGAGAGAGGGAGAGAGAGGAGAAAGAGAGAAGAACTTGCTCGCTGGCTCCCGGTCCTCAACCATCTCCCCTGGCAGATGTCAGCGGCGAGGAATTCACAACCCTATGTTTCAGAAACAATGTAACAGTATAAAGTCGGACAAGGAGGAGGCAGGAACCTGTTGAATAGTCAATGTACGGTTTAATGATAAAACTCAACATAAAACAAACAACTCTTTCTCTCTCGAGAACTGGTGTCTCCAGCTCCGCTTTGTCTCGCTCTCCCGCTGATCCGCTGATCAGCTGATTCAGAGCCGGCCATGCATCAACACAGCCTGGCCACGCCATCGTCCTCATCACAGAAATCTTCAGATAGTCTTCATTCATCAAAACAATGATTGACTGACGAGTTTCGAGAGAAAGCTGTTTCTTTTTTTGACGTTTTGTACCTAAAATTGACCTTAAGACATGCCAGTCTATTGCATATTGTGGCAACTCTAAAACAAACACGAAGTCAATGTTAAGCTTAATTACATACCAAATAGCTTTCAGCAGGGTTTGATATAATGGCAAGTGATTTTCTAGTACCAAATTGTCAATTTAGCATGATTACTCAATGATAAAGGGTTGGAGTGATGGAGTTGGAGTCTATTTGCGGGACGTTTTTTAATCGGCATGACAGCACACTTAAATGATAAGTAATAATCACTTAATCTTTCCTAATGCACTAATTAAATTGTAATGGTTTAGTGGCTGAATGAACCCACTGTACATTTGTTGTAGGTGTTGCTCTGGTGATGTCATTCAGAATGGCTCCTCCTCTTCCTCTGATCTTTCTGCTCATGATGCAGGGTGAGTCACTGATGTTACAGTATCACCTCCAAAAAACTGAGATTTAGCATTTATTGATCAACCAAGCATATTTATTGTGTTTCCATTACAGCATGTTGTTCAGTTCAGTTTTCACAGTCTAAACACTTTAAAAAGAGTTACAAACCATCGAAGAGCTCTTCACACTTTAGATGTCACATTCTCTGAATTAGTTGTTCATTTGTAACTGCTGCTGCTAATGTATTCATTATGAATTTTGTGTTTCAGGGGTTTATAGTGATGATTGGGATGTGAGTTACAGCTCTTCAAACATCTGTGCACTAAAGGGGTCATCAGTGATAATGTCCTGCACTTATAAATACCCTCCTGGATATAAGATCAAGAAAGTGTTCTGGACAAAAGCTCTTGTATTGAACCATGTGGAGCCTCCAGATCTGTTTAATGACCCTGAATACAGTCAGAGGATTCAGTATCTGGGAGATAAACAGCAGAACTGCACCATCAGACTGAATGATGTGACACAGAAAGATTCACACGAGTACTATTTCAGATTCATTACTGATAAACCTGGTGGAAGTTGGATTGGTTATCCTGGAGTGACTCTTGATATCACAGGTGACATTTTTCACAATTCAGTCTTGATTGTTTTTATTTGGGTTTATGATCTCCAATTAAGATCAATTATATTCTGGGAAAGAAATCTTCATCCACAATATATCCAGATGTCAAGTGTTGTTGTTTTCAGATCTTCATGTGGAGTCTCCTGAGAGCGTGACAGAGGGAGATACAGTCAGTCTGACATGTAAAAGCACCTGTAATCTGTCTGACAGACCAACATTCATCTGGTTGAAAAACACACAGTCATTAACTGAGAGAAACAATAAACTCGTCCTGCAGTCAGTCAGAAGAGAGGATGCAGGCAGATATAGCTGTGCTGTACACGGACACAATCTCACATCACCTCATGTTGATCTCAATGTCACGTGTAAGTATAGAGTCATTTATGCCTTTAGAGTTTATTAGCTGTAATTGATCTTGTTGTCATTGATAATCTACCATTAGATTCCCCAAAGGAGACATTTGTTGTGGTGAGTCCATCTGGTGAAATAGTTTTGGGTGATTCAGTGAATCTGACCTGCAGCAGTGATTCAAACCCACCTGTTCTGAACTACACCTGGTTTAAGGAGAATACAACTGTAGGATCTGGAGAAATCTACAGCATCACAAGTATCCACTCTGATCACAGTGGAGAATACAAGTGCAAGTCCAGAAATGAAGTTGGAGAGAAATACTCTGATACTGTCACTTTAAATGTCATGTGTGAGTTTATGGTGTTACAGTAACTGTTGTAACAGATCACTGGATTATCAATCTCAAAAAATGATTATACATTTTCATTTGTCTGTTTTAGATTCACCCAGGAATGTCTCAGTGTCCATGAGTGGATCTGGTGAAATAGTTTTGGGTGATTCAGTGACTCTGACCTGCAGCAGTGATTCAAACCCACCTGTTCTGATCTACACCTGGTTTAAGGGGAATACAACTGTAGGATCTGGAGAAATCTACAGCATCACAAGTATCCGCTCTGATCACAGTGGAGAATACAAGTGCAAGTCCACAAATGAAGTTGGAGAGAAATACTCCGATACTGTCACTTTAAATGTCATGTGTGAGTTTATGATGTTGCAGTAACTGTTGTAACAGATCACTGGATTATCAATCTCAAAACATGATTATACATTTTCAGTTGTCTGTTTTAGACCCACCCAGGAATGTCTCAGTGTCCATGAGTGGATCTGGTGAAATAGTTTTGGGTGATTCAGTGAATCTGACCTGCAGCAGTGATTCAAACCCACCTGTTCTGAACTACACCTGGTTTAAGGTGAATGAAAGTTCATCTGTTGGATCGGGACAGAGTTACAGTGCACTACAGAGTGGATTCTTCTACTGTGTGGCTCAGAATCAACATGGATCTCAGAGATCATCTGCTGTATTCATTAATGTTACAGGTAGTGTCACTCATAGATATTTGTACAATAGTCTTTCTAATCTGAAATTAATCTGCATGAATGTTTTGCTCTTTTCTTTTGTCTCTTCTGTAGGAAATAAGATGATATTGTATGTATCTGTGATTTGTGGAGCTACTTTTGTCATCATCATCATCATCTTGTTAGTTTGGTGAGATGTGTGGAATTTGCTTACAGTGTTTAATGTATTATTATTATTATTATTATTATTATTGTTGTGAAACATGTTAAAGATCTCATTCATTTGAGTTTTATGGCTTTTAGCTCATGTCTGTTAGCTTTGAGTTCATCTATAAGATACTCTGCTCCTAAAAGTTCAATTTAAATGGAGTTTTATTGTGGCAGGGCGGAGGGCGGGGCCGGGTCATGTTTATGCACACCCGGTACCTTATCAGGCTACTTAAGCCTCTGAGAGGGATAACGGCTCTCTCTCCTCCCTCTGTCTCACTGCCGTTCCGTGTTGGCCTTTTCCCTCTGTTATGTCTCCTAGCAACCCAACTGATAAACAATGCTGCAGCGCTATGTCTCCTAGAAACCCAACTGATAAACAATGCTGCAGCGCTATGTCTCCTAGAAACCCAACTATTTAACAATGCTGCAGCGCTATGTCTCCTAGAAACCCAACTGATAAACAATGCTGCAGTGCTGTCTCCTACCAACCCAACTGATAAACAATGCTGCAGCGCTATGTCTCCTACCAACCCAACTGATAAACAATGCTGCAGCGCTGTCTCCTACCAACCCAACTGATAAACAATGCTGCAGCGCTGTCTCCTACCAACCCAACTGATAAACAATGCTGCGGCGCTATGTCTCCTACCAACCCAACTGATAAACAATACTGTTGCGCTGTCTCCTCGCAACGCAACTGATAAACAATGCTGCGGCGCTATGTCTCCTAGCAATGCAACTGATAAACGATGCTGCAGCGCTATGTCTCCTAGCAACCCAACTGATAAACGATGCTGCAGCGCTATGTCTCCTAGCAACCCAGCTGATAAACAATGCTGCAGCGCTATGTCTCCTAGCAACCCAGCTGATAAACAATGCTGCAGCGCTATGTCTCCTAGCAACCCAGCTGATAAACAATGCTGCATCGCTAGCATTTGTGCTTCAGGTGTACAATTATCAAAAGAGATTTAACTGTTTCTGCAGGCGTTCGTTAAACATGCTTTACTCATGTAATGTGGAATAAAACTTATTTATCGATATTACTGAATAAAGTGAATGTTTATCACTTACTTTGTATACCTCTCTAAGTGTCCACATGCTTGTGTGACATCATGCACATACAGTTGAGAATTTCTGCACGAGTCTACAATTTGTAATTCTGATTAAAGATGCATCCATTGCACTTTTCCACGTTGAATGGAACGCAGCAAAACTTTTCAAAACTTGATCTGACACTGAATGCTTGAGCAGTGTAATTTACACTTAAACTCCTGATGTTGCTATAACAATGAAAAAAGCACTTACCAATTTATTTGAAGTGAAAATCAGTCCTCCTTTCCTGTTTAATAAATGAAACAATCACACGATCATGCAGAACATCTCATGTTTTTAAATTTATAAGGATCTCTTTCTCAACGGCGATAGCGGCTGTGATGCGATCTTGCACTCTTCACTTTCAAATTACGTACATCATTAAAAGCGTGATTGCGTCACTTAAGGCCAGCTAGAAGGAATCGACCGGGACATATCCTAAACAAGACCAAATAAATCACTCTGATTGGATAAAGAATCTACAATCTGGATTTAGTTGTTCATTAATACATTTTTGTTTTTCTCTATTTGTTTGTAGAATAATTAAGAGTGGAAAGCGATTAAAAATACATTGGCAAAAAGGTGATTGAGAATGAAAGGATGAATATACATTTATTTATTTGTCATGTTAGGCCAGAGAAGGCTTTGCTGGCATGAGATTCATCAATGTGTTTAATCATGTTTCATGACTGTCACATAAATGGCTACTGGCTGTTTAATTATAAGAATAATAAGAGATGGGTCTTTTGATATGTCAAGTGTTTGGGGTCTTTAACAGCATATGATCTACAAGAACATGTTATTACTCCTCACTGTTATATAACATAATCATTAATATGCTGTTTGTTTTCACTGAGAATCAGGTGGGTGAAAAAGAGAAATGATACAGACACAGTCGACACTCAGGTGAGATGATTCTCTCATTTTCAATATGTACAATATGTTTCATATTTCTTATGTTGTTGTTGGTTTTGTTTCTCAGTAATGTAAAAAACAGTTTTCTCATCAGTAAGCAGTGCATGGGTGTGTGTAGATTTCATTGGTTGGGTGAGATAGGAGGGAGGGGTTGAAGGGATGAGTTAAAAGGGGAGTTTTTAGGGACATTAGGAAGGGGGGGGTGAGATAGGAGGGAGGGGTTGAAGGGATGAGTTAGAAGGGGAGGGTTGGGTGGGGTCGAGAAACTGAGACAAACAGAGCTGAGGAAGTTGGTTCAGTATAAGTGTGTTGACGGGAAGTAGCTGATTGGTTGAGGTGTGGTCAGCTCCCGAACTTTAGTTAACTTATTAACTTCATTTCACTAGCAAGGACCACGCAACAACAATGAAGACGAAGGATTTTTATTGAAAGGTCGTGTTTGGGTGAAATAGGGAGGGAAAAGATGTTGAGGTCCTCGATCCGGCTGGACGGGGAGTCTTGGCAGGTAGATTCAGAGTGGGGGCTACGTCTCGGTAGGTAGCAAGCCAGGTGACCGTAAGACCCCCAAGGTTTTGAATGAGCAGATACGGGCTTGAGCTTGACCGAGATCATTGAGATTATTGCGGATGTATGAGCGATATGCTTCGGACGACTAGCGACCTAGGACTCTGATAGTTTCGTCCGAGATACCTGTGCTGGTGGCCGTGGTGCCTGCTCCGATCCTGCGAATGCCTGCGAATTCTGAGCACCTCAGGAAGCCGAAGAATGTGAGGAGGAACATGGACTGCAGCGTTTTGTCGACCGAAGGACTCAAGTAGCCCGAGCGTAACGTGAGGATGCATTGGCTAAGAAGGTCGGAAGTTAACGGTAAACGTTTAGTGATGGGGACTGGTTTGTGTTTCCGTATACATGATGAGCATCGACACGTGAGAATGAGAAATGGAGTGGCATGGGTTGCCGGTAGCGAGTTTGTGGATAAAGTTGATTCTGGAAAGGTAAGTCTGAATGGAGGATGCATGGATTTTTTGAATGGAATGGGCATGAGTGACAAAGTTGCAAATGGACCAAACCTCTGTCAGGGGAAAAGGGAGTCCGTAGAAGGAGTGGTATGCCTTGAAACTGTTCCAATCTGTCAGGTAAGCGGAGAGGGTACTCTGAGCGAGGCCGTCGAAGATCGCTTCTCGTGAAGCGTTTGAAAGATCTTCCAATTGTGGATTTAGTTGAAGATGGAGGCTGAAAACGGTGGAACTGGCATGGGATGGATATCTGAATCTGGAGCCAAGGTTCTGAACTTCTGGAATAAAAAACAAGACAAAGAGTCAGCAATGGTATGATAGCTGGGAACGTGGGCTGCTTGGATGAGAAACTGGTGTTGGGCGGATATTAGTGTTAGTCTGCAAACAAATGGCATGATGGCTTGGGAACGAGATCAACCTTTATTTATGATTTCGACTACTGCTGAATAATCTGAGTGAATGAGTATGGAGTGTCTGGACCATTCGTGCCCCCAAAGGATAGCTGCTATGATGATGGGATACATTTCATAGAGTGAGGGTGATGGGGGAACATCTGTTTGTTGGATGAAGCATCTAAACTATCCCCCGAAGCCGGTGGAAGGCGCTGCATCTGTGTACAGCTGGATGTCTTCGGGTTGAGTGATGTAGTCGTAATAGAAGAAGGATATGCCGTTCCATGAAGATAGGAACTTTTGCCAGAGGTGCATTTCCATTTTACAAGCTTCGTCCAGAGTGACTTTGTCATGGAGAGACGGGATTGTTGCTGCTTTTGTTAGGAGGTAGGAAAGGAAAGTTTTTCCTTGGGGGATTATTCTGATGGCATAGATAAGGTGACCAAGGAGCGCTAACAGTTGTTGCTTTGTGCACCTGACTGCTAGAAATATATTTGATAAGAGCAGTGATATGCAATGTATTTTTGTGGGAGGCAGAGATGCTTGGAAGGAGACGGAGTCTAAAGTGATACCTAGAAACTCGATAGGAGTGTGTGGCCCTGAGGTTTTCTCTTTTGACAGGGTAACGCCTAGTTCGGAAAAGACATTCATGAGGGTGGAAAGCCCTGAGTGGGGAGGTGCTGATGGGGGTGTGATGATGAGGAAGCCGTCGAGAAAGTGGAGGACGTAGAGAAGCTTTTAGTTATTGATGAGGATCCAGCATAAGGCCTCTGAGAGGGAGTCGAAGACCTTGGGGCTGCTTCTACAGCCGAAGGTGAGGTGCACTGCGAAATAATAAGCTCCTTTCCAAAATATTCCAAAATAATGCCAGAAATCTGGGCAAATGGCCATGACTTTGAAAGCGTTGGTGATGTCTGCTTTAGAGAGCCATGCTCCGTGGCCTGCCTTGTGGATGAGAGTGATGGCGTGGTCGATGGTTGCGTATTGCATGGAGAAGTCGGGGGCTGGAATGATGCTGTTAATACTAGGAATGTGGGGGGGGAAGAGAGGTCGATGATTAATCTGTTTTTTTCCAGAGTATTTCCTGGTGGCAATGACAATGGGGCTAACGCGGAATGGAGAAAAAGGAGGCTCTTCGAATGGGCTTATCATGAAACCTTGCTGGACTTCTTTGGCTATTACTATGTCAATGGTGTCTGGCTCAGAGAGTGCGGACTGGAGGTTATGTGGGGAACACAAATTTTCTGGATTTATTTCTATACCTGGATGGAAACCCATTGGTAAGGAAGTCGACAAACTCTCTGTCGGGGTGATCTAGTAAGGCAGTGGCTAGGGCTTTTACCTTAACTGGTGTGCTGAGATATTTAAGTAATCAGTCTGGTAGAGCAGTTGGGTTGTGGGGGCAAGAGTTCCTTGCGTGAGCACCGCCACAGAAGGAGCAGATGTGAAGTAGTCTGCAGTTGGAAAGGGAGCAGTCGAGATGGTTGAAGTTGTTATACCATTCTGCCTCCTTGATAGAGGATTGGTCGTCCTCTTTTGTCGATGCTTTTGGGTAAGGGAACATGAGCTGTGGGGCATATATCGAGGGGTTTTGGAATAATGGGAGGAGGTGGGGCTGCTGTAGATTGCCGGTTGAGTACCTAGTTGAGAAGGGTTGAAAGTGGAAGGGTGTGATGACAGTGCATGCTGAGGTTGGATGTGATGGTGCTCCGCATAGCTCGCAGGAGAGGGAAGTGCGGGCTGCGAAAATGCGGCAGTAGAGTTCCGCGTCGAGGGTGCCCCAGTATGTTCCTTGGTTGAACTGCTGTAACCGACCTGCTGCTTGAGTGGCGAAAAGAACGTGGTAGTTGTAGAAGCCTGTCCCACTAAAATGTATGGCCATGTCTAGTATGATTGATAGGTAATCGTCTAGCTCGGTCCTTCGATCTGGATAGACAGAGCAAATTATGTTGTGGTAAATTGAGAAAGCTAAAGCGAATTCTGTAGGGGTGAGGTCTTTAGAGTGGGAATTTATTGTGTGGCTGAGCTGCATTAGGCCTTGGCTGGTTTGCAGCTCTCTGGGCTGGCTGATATTTGAGAGGGATGGCTGAAGAAGTTGGGCTAGGTCAGTGTAGTTACCTGATAGAATTTGTAGGCGTGAGGATGAAGAAACAGGGGAGGGCCGATGAATTGATAAAGCTGGGCGAGGAGGTGGTGCTGCTGTAGCCAGGGTAAAAGGGCTACTGTTTATTGACAGGATGTGAGGGTATTGGGAAGGGGTGGGTTCAGGATAGGTGAGGGAGGGGAAAAGGGGTGAATTAGTTGGAAAGAAAGATGAAATAGGATGAGGCTGATAAGATCCGTTAAGAGGTAGATATCCTGGGTATGCTGCAAAGGAAACTTGATTTGGGCTGGTTGATGGAGAGGAACTAGGAATGACAGGAGCCGTGTTGCTATTAATGGCTGAAGGAAGGGTAGAGGAATGGATGGTGGGATGAAAGGATGTAAGTGCGTGAGGATTTGAAGCTGTTTGTGAGCATAGGGATGAAAGGAAGGATGTAATGATCTGGGATAGATCTGAGGTAGAAGGAGCAGATAATGCTGGAATTTACGATTGGACTCCACTATGTGGCGCAGATGCTGCTGGCTGAGGCCGTTGTGGAGGATGCATGGTGATGTCATGATGGGAGGATCGCATGAGAATGCCGGATGTGTTGAGGGCTCGGAGTTTATAGTAGCTGATGTATTGTTGGATACCATGTAAAGTTGAAATAATCTTGATTTATTGTCAGAGCGGCTGAAGAGGATGCCTTTATCCTTAAGAGCTTGCTGAAGGTGGGCCACAGTCCAATCCTTAATGCTGTTCGTTGGTCTTGGTGACGTGCCGTGAACGCGAGCTCGATGTGGAGGACTGCGGGTGGATGAATGAGAGAGAGATGCTGTTCACGAGGAGCTCGATGGCGGCTACCGTGCCTGTGGCGATCTCTGATGGTAGCTCTCGTGAGCAGGGAAAAGCAGTCCTGTAATCGAGTCGGGGTTGGAGAAATCTTCGACAGTGAGCTTGGATGGGAATGCCCGCGGGTTTGAGGAATAAGAACGGTGGTGCGCAACCGGTGTGGAATTTGGCTGTGTGAGGACTGTTGAGACGATTTCCTGGGTGAAGGAGAATTTTTTTTAAATAAATCTTCGTCTGATTCGGAAGGGTTGATCTGAAGCTCGGGATCCATGGTAAGTGAGTCTGTCAAGAAACTGAGACAAATGGAGCTGAGGAAGTTGGTTCAGTATAAGTGCGTTGATGGGAAGTAGCTGATTGGTTGAAGCGTGGTCCGCTCCCGAACTTTAGTTAACTTATTAACTTCATTTATAACTTGTGCAATATTTTGTTCACTTTTTCAGCTGGACAGGAAGATGCTGTAGCGGCTGATGAAACACAACACAATATTTACAGCTGTTTTGCTCTGTGTGGGTGGAGCTCTGGATGATTGACTGAAGTGTCATGATGATGTGTTGCTGTAATGTGATCATTATTTTATAGAAGGATTAAGGAGAAACATTTACCACTAGATGAATTGTTATTAAACTGTGTTACCATAAAAATATATTTTTCCTTTATGCTTTACATTTGCTTTGTTTACTTCATTTAGATGATTTATGCTTTTCACCTTAAGCTTAATTAATGCTGATGATTTCTCATGAATGACTGAAAATAAACATTTAACATTTTTACGTTCCACAGCCTTGTGTAATTCAAAACTTCACCATAACACAATGCAAACATTCAATCCATTTAAAAACAGCAGAGAAAGTCAAATAAACTCTAATGTACCAACAACTGCTACACATGGTGCAGATTATGAAACACCAATGAATCTTGAATCTGACTGAAAACCTTTAATTAATTCAGCTTTCAATATATCTAGATATTAAAGTACATAGATGTTTGATTCAAACACAAGGAAAGAAAAATATCATAATATAAATTTATATTTTAACTAATTAAAAATATCCTCATTATGAATTGATATGAATGCTCTGAAAAAAGCCCATTTGAAGCAGGTGAATAGCTTATTTGCACATGACGTCACGTCACCACTTTGCTGTGGCGCGAAATGCAGATAGGGGGCAGGAAGTAATTTTCTACATAGGATTATTAGCATACAAGCACTATCACAAACTCAAAATGCCTGTGTTTTGCATCGTTTACGGTTTCTCAAATCAAATGGGACCCCCGTTCAAGGAGGATGCACTGACATTGGGCATGAAATTATACAGCTAAAAAACTCCTCACTGTCACCCTTAGTGAGAAAGGAGGTTGCAGATGATGGGGTTTACCATCGCAACGTGACCCAACTATTGTTCTCTGACCCCCTTCAACTCCTGAAGAACTTACCGCTGCTCAAAATGTGGCATGGCAATTACGATTTCTGGATCAAGATGAATGAGCTTGTCGAGAGTCACCTATGGTCATTCACCGGTTCATACAAGATGCCAGCAGAAACCAAGAACACCTGGAAAGACCTGAAACCCTCCAACCTTTCTAAATTTAAGCGCCCAGACAATAAAGCTACCCTAATAGCTGAACCCATTAAGAAAGCCCAAAATTAGCTGGGAAAGGTCTCATGGCAGTGGAGACATGCATGAATATGCAGAAAAGTAGAGGGAAGACTTCCAGGCACATTCCGGACTGGACAATATGGAAAGGGACAATAAATTCTTCCTTAGGCTTTTCAACTTAGACATTGGTAGGGTTGCCATCTGCTTTGAATGATGGTGAAAGGTAAGAGCATGATTTACTTCTTTTATTTTATAATAACATATTCAGTTCATGGCTTGGTGACATGAGTTTGGGAATCCAGAAAAATCCACAATAAGAAATTCCTCAAACTGATCTGTATGTGTTTCACAGATTACAGTAAATCTATGATGATCAATCATAGGCTATAGAGATAAGAGAGAACATGATAATTTATTTATTTATTTTTATTGTTTATTTAATAAATGATACAAACAATTCACACTACAAAATTACAATATCCAATGGAGTTTCACAAGAAGAAAGAAAGAAGGAAAAAAAAAATAGAGAAAACATATATCCTGAATCAGATTAAGCAAGACAACAATAGGAAAAAAAAAAATAATTAAATATTTCTTCCTTTTTCCTATTTACACTACCAATGATCATAAAAAATTGACAAGCATAAAGGGGGCATTAATTACAATCTAAAGAATTCTTCCATAAAGTTTAACAGCATTTCATTCTTTTTATTTTTAATTAATTTTAATGACTTCCTCAGCGATTTAATCTCTAATAAGAATAGGCTACATTTAGGTATGCATTTTGCAAATTTTTGTTTATGTATATAATATTTACCAAGCAAAATGTAGAAATTCACCACGTATTCATACAGTTTGCTTTTATGGGCGTGAGAACATATAACATCTTTTAGAGATAGTTTATAATTCACTTTTCTTGGGGTAAAAAGAAAATGACTAACATCAGACCAAATTTTTTGAGAAAAAATCACCAAGCCAAGTCTTCCTCGTATACATTACAAAAAGAACATTTGTTGTCAATGTCCATGAATTTGGATAATGAAGCTTTACATGGGTAGATTTTATGAAGCATTTTAAAATGTACCTCTTTAACTTTATTCACCATACAGAATTTGGAATTAACCATGCCTCTTTCCAATGAATATCAATAATTTGTGCATTCCAAAAAAAATTTCCTCTAGGAGAGATTTTATGATTGGATTGAAAAATTAATCTGATATTTTTATTATTACAGGATTGAGAAAATAGACTGATACCATCAACTATTAACTCAGGAAGTTTTCTTTCGTTACTTCCAAAAGCAAGGTGACTTTTCATCAAATGTTTCAACCCATCTGGAATAGCTTTTACAACTTGCTGAAACTCTTTAAATGGAATTGGGAAATTGTAGGTTAACATAAAAGCTTCATAAGGCAAAACATTTCCATTTTCATCAAACAAATCCATGACAAAGTATATATTTTTTTCAAACCATTTGTGTAAAAATAAAGATTTTTTCCTAGAGGTAATAAGATAATTATTCCAAAGAAGCATTTTATGTGGAGAAAAATTGTGATGGAAACCAATTTTCCAAGCTAATAACGCTTGCTGGTAAAATTGAGATAGTTTAATTGGTAATTTCCCAGGGACATAATTACATCTCAATAGAAAAGATAAGCCTCCAAGCTTATTGAAAATGGAATGAGGAATAAAGAACCATAATGAAATTTAATTTCTCTGACAGTTTCTCAACCAATTAAGTTTAAATGTATTGTTAATATCAAAAAAATCTAACATCTCTAAACCACCATCAATTCTTTTGCCTGATATAATGTCCTTTTTTAACTTACAAGGTTTATTTTTCCAAATAAAGTTAATAAAGGTTTTATTAATTACTTTGCAAGTTTTATCACTGACATAAAGGGAAAGAGAGCTGGGTAAACAAATCTGGAAAGACCCTCAGCTTTGGAAAGCAAAACACTCCCAAACAAAGTCAGATCCCTTTGTAACCAGTTATTCAGAATGTTTTTTTAATTTTAGGCATAAAATTCAGTTGTTCACGTGTATGTTTATTTTTAGAGATATGAATTCCCAGGTATTTAACAGAATCCTTTACTGGAATGTTTTCAACAATTATATCTATAGAATAGTGTATAAATAATATTTCGCATTTATTTAGATTTAACATTAAGCCAGAGGATTTGGAAAATTTGGAAATACAATCCAGGGCTGTTTTAACTTGCGATTTATCTCTCAAAAATAAAGCAGTATCATCTGCCAATTGAGAAATTTTAATTTCTCTATCAAATATTTTAAGTCCCAGAATGTTGTGATTATTCAAAACGTGAATAGAGAGAAGTTCAGCCACTAATAAAAATAAAAAGGGAGAGATTGGACAGCCTTGGCGTATGCCACGATGGATCCCAAATATTTTAGAGGTTCCCATATTAAGAATAATAGAGCTATTAATATCTTTATAAAACATTTCTATAATATCAATAAAGTTTTTGCCAAAACCAAAAGTTTTCAGTGAGTGAAGTAAGAATCCGTGTTCGATGGTGTCAAAGTCTTTACAAAAATCTAACAACACAATAATAGCCCCTGAATCAATTTGATCAGAATAGTCTAAAAGGTCAATTATAAGGCGTATGTTATTGAATATAAATGATTTCATTTAATCCGGATTTTAATCTTTTTGCATACACTAAAGCAAACAATTTATAGTCTATATTTAATAGAGTAATAGGTCTCCAATTATCTATATTTTGGGCATCTTTATCTGGTTTAGGAATCAGGGAGATTAATCCTTGTTTCATAGTTGTGACCAAATCCTTTTTTTTAATACATTCATTAAACAATATGAAAAGGGGATCTTCCAATACCTTCCAAAAGTGTTGGTAAAATTCAATTGAAAGCCCATCTGGACCCAGACTTTTACCCTTTTTCATATATTGGAGAGTTGAGAGTAATTCCTCCTTCTTAAGGTCGGAGTCACAAAGATTTTTAAAATCATTACTAATTAACGGAATAAAATCTTGAATTTCATTAGTAAATGATTTACAAAAGTCATAATTAAAGTTAGACTGATAAAGTTTTTCATAAAAGGAGCTGACAAACTCTGAAATTTGTTTGGGATCCTTGCATAAGGTGTTGTTAATATATATTGCAGACAAAGAATTTCTCTTAAAATTCCTTTTTTCAAGTGCAAAAAAATAGGCTGTATTCCTCTCTCCCTTTTCTATCCATCTAGCTCTTGAGCGTACAAAAGCTCCATTAGCCTTGCTGATATACAAGTCATCAAGTTTTAATTTTAAGGACTGGAGCTCACATTCCTCTGTTTGAGAGAGCGGCCCAACCTTCCAAAGATTATCAATTTTGTTTAATATTTCTGTTTCTATACAATCTCTTTCTTTTTTTAATTCCTTACTTCTCCTAATAGCTAATTCTCTGGATTTAAATTTGAATAACTCCCATTTAGCTGCATAATCTGATTTCTCTGAAAAGATATTAGTGGCTAACATTTCAATATTTTTTGTAAAAATTTTATCTTCTAATATAGAATTGTTAAGTTTCCAATATCCACGGAGGCAACTGGGTTTACGAACAGTCTGTAAAGACAACTTAATCAGAAGGTGATCTGAAAAGGGAGCATAATGATGGGAGATATCCTGAACATGTTGTAACAAATTGGATGTAATAAGAAATAGGTCAATTCTCGATTTTAAAGATTTTGACGCATTACTCCATGTATATTCAAATGAATTACTATTAAAGTAGCGCCACAAATCCACTAAAGATAGATCTTTGCATAAAGAATCAATAATATTATAGCTTTGAGAGTGGGGTCTTACTTTCCTTGGGAACCTATCCATCATATCATCAGGGACTTCATTAAAATCTCCCGCGATTATTAACTTAGCATTTGGGTTTTTTTCCATCAATTGGGATAAAATAAGAGAAATGTCAGTGAAAAAGGAATCATTCAAAGAGTGTGAGTTAAACCCATAAATATTACAGATAACAAAGATGGTATCATCTAGTTTAACAGTCAGAATAACCCATCTGCCATCAGGGGAGGACACAGAATTTACAAAATCTCCTTTAAACTTATGAATTAAAATAAGAACACCAGCTGAATTATTTGACCCATGACTAAAAAAAACCATATCGCCCCATTGAGCTTTCCAAAATTTTGAATCAGAAGCAACTGAATGAGTCTCTTGCAAGAAAATAAAATCTGCATTATAACGTCTACAAAACATAAAAATTGCTTTTCTTTTAATGTCATCTCTTAAGCCCCGCACATTTAAAGAAACAATGTTCAATTGGTTGAACTCGAAATTGTCCATTAACAAATAAAAGTATGAAAAAGATTAAGAGAAAAAAAGAAAGAAAAGGAAAAAGACACCCAAAACGTGTATTGAACACCTACTGTAACTTGAAAGAACTGTAACGTTGTTTCCTTTAAGAAGGATCAGGGAATCAATAGAGTACGGTCAAAAATCCCTTAGAAGAAAGTCAACTAATAGAACTGGGCAAACATATGCAGAAAAAGGTACATCAAGCCTAACACGCGGTTAGAAACCCATTTTACAGAAGCTGTGCTGAATTGGCAGCGATTCTCTTGTTATTAATAACAGCAAAGGGACCGCTGAACCCGGCCTTCTTTCCTTCCTTCCGTGCAGCCAGGACAAGGGGCCAAAGTTTAATTTGACTTTCAATGTCCGCTTTGGAGAGTGATTCCTTAACATAGAGAGCATTTTCTCTGAGGTAGATAGAATTCTTAGCTTCCATCCATATGATGTCGCGGTATCTCCGCATGGCGAAACGAATGATGATGTGTCGCGGCGAGCCATCCGGCCGTTGTTTGCCTACACGATGGACCACATCCACAGCCTCCTCCAGCTTGTCTTTGAATCGCGGGACCACCCTGGCAAGATGATTGATGGTGATCGTTCGGATATTTTCTTCCTCACATTCTTTCACTCCAAGCAATTTCAGACACCATCTACGGCTGTACCTTTCTAGCTCTTCCACTCTAGACATGAGAGAAACATTCTCCTGTTGCATATGTTGAATCGAAGCGTCGGCCTTACCGATCTTTTCACCGTGAGTGGCAACATCTGAAAGGAGTCGATTGACGGTGTCAGACAAAGAATTCACAGCCGCAGTTGTGATCTCAATGCGAGTTATCTTTTGAAAAACCGTGTCTTGCTTAGAGTTCAAGGATTGAATAGCATCAAATATCTCCGTAAGCGAAACAACACTATCAGCTTTTTTCTTTTTTCCAGGAGGACTTTTGCTGGGTGTAACACAAGCATCGAAATCACTTTCAAACTTATCTTGTGATCTAATGGAGGCATCTTCAAACTCAGGCACGGAGTCATCCATATTTTGTTCAAGAGATTCACGAGACATCAGACTGTCGAAGTTCCACGAGGCGCGCAGGTTCCTATTAACTCGTTTCTTGCCCATTAAACACAAAGGCGGATTCCAGCTGTTATTTTACAGACTTTATCAAATAAAACCATCCGCCATAGGAACAAAGTAACGACTCGTTGACAAAAAAAAATCCTTCTTAACTGGAGGAGGTGCAAATTACAAACCTACTCAGCACGGCGCCATCCTGGCTCAAGAGAACATGATATTGAAACTGCATCCTTCCTCCTCATTTTGATCATTATAGCCAATGACGTTTGATGATGTTTTAGCAGTTTAAGGTTTGGACTGCCGTTGCTGGGGTCACAGGTGTATGTGGAGGTCTAATTTTCATTATCATCATTTTGTTTGTGTGGTGAGTTCATTTTGTTACAAAATCAACAAATTAATTAGTGCACTAAACTAATTAAATACATATTTACTTACATATTTATTTTTATTTTATCATATTTTTTACAGGAATAAAAACCACAGACATGATGACATCAGACAAAAGCAGGTAAATCAAAGTTTAGTAAAGATTTGCTAAAGATGTACATATTCAGACTTGGCAAAAGAAGACGCCTCATGCCAGGTTTGACTCCAATCAGCGCGTTTACATGCACAGCAATACGCCGATAACTACTAAAAATCAGTTTATTAAAAAAATCTGACAATTCCAGAAAACTTTGTATTTGCATGAGATTTGAAAAGTGGCAAATTCTCATGGCCAGCAAAGCATTCTCTGGCCTAACATGACAAATAAATATATATTTTTCATCCTTTCATTCTCAATCACCTTTTTGCCCATGTATTGTTAATCACTAATAATTAATCTACAAACAAATAGAGAAAAACAAAAATGTATCCAGTCAGAATTTATTCCTTGGTGCTTACAAGCAAAGTGTGACTGTTTCACAAATTACATGCCCGAAGCATCGTGTGATTCTGAGCTCCACCCCGTCAGGCCTTCAGAATTTCCACAAAATTCCTCAACAGTGGAAATGAATGAACAACTAAAGTCAGATGGTCAGATTCATCAGCCAATCAGATTGATTGATTTGTTCTTGGTGGGTGTGATCTTTAGGATATGTCCCGGTCAAGGCCTTCTATCTGGCCTTGAGTGACGCAATCACACTTTAAATGATGAACGTAATTTGAAAGCAAAGAGCATGAGATCTTGCTGACGAGTCGGCTGTCATTAATGCTGCTATTGCCATTGAGAAAGAGATCCTTATAGGTTTAAAAACACGAGATGTTCTGCATGATCGTGTGATTGTTTAATTTATTAAACAGGAAAGGAGGACTGATTTTCAATTCAAGTAAATTAGTAAGTGTTTTTTGCATTGTTATAGCAACATCAGGAGTTTAAGTGTAAATTAGGCTGCTCGAGCATTCAGTGTCAGATCATGTTTTGGAAAGTACTGCTGCATGCCATTAAACTCGGAAAGTCGGATTTTACAAATTCCTACTAGGAAAAGTGCAATGGATGCATTTTGAAGTCAGAATTACAACTTGTAGGCAGGGCCGTTTGAAGGAATTTGGGGGCCCCAAGCAAAATGGACATGGAGGCCCCCCCAACCCCCCCGCACGCACGCAAAGCCTACAGGAACCACAGCATAGCCATACAGTTTAAGTTCACCCACACTTTATATAAATAAAAATTTTTTACAGTGCAGATACTGCTGTTGCATATACCGTTCATAAATAAAAGTTTACAGTGCAAATACTGCTGTTGCATATACTGTGCATAAATAAAAAAAAATTAAAGTGCAAATACTGCTGTTGCATAAAATTTGAACATTTTCAACAATTGAACATTTGCAAAAAAACACCACTGTACCATAAAATTAAATATACATAAAAAAGTGCACAATAACTAAATCCAACACACTTAAACACACACACACACACACACACACACACACACACACACATACATACACACTCACATTATCATTTTTCATTTCTCACAAACATGTGCAAATTATCTAAAACTGCTGTTTGCGAGCCTTGTCTTCTGCAAAGGCAATCACAATGTCCTCCATGTCCAAAGACTGGCGAACATCACGCTCAATTGACGCAAGTGCCAGTCCTGTGAGCCTTTCTTGGCTCATGGTGGACCTCATGTAATTTTTTATCAGCTTCAAAGCTGAAAAGCTTCTCTCACCAGAGGCCACTGACACAGGGAGTGTCAGGAGTAGACGCAAAGCAATGCTTAAATTACTGCACAAATCCAGTAGCTTCTCACTGTATATGTAATTAAGCATGTCAAATGGGGAAGTGGCTACATGGTCTGGAAAAGTGTAGAGAGATGAATTGATCTCAAGTGCCAAGTCATCAGCATCAATGTCATGGAGGGTTTGTTCCAATTTTTTGCATCGTTCATGGAGCTTTCCATTCTTTATTGTCTGCTTCATGTTGTCCTTTGAGAACAGAAAGTCATAAAGGTCATAAACACCCTTCAGTCTTGAAAACCTGTCACTTAGGCTTCTGAGGGCTGTGTCAACCATGGGCAGAAAGAATCGTCGATAAACAGTGATTCTGGAACAGATCTGCATCTTCCTTATCCCGTTAAAAAACATAGATATTACAGTATGTAACCATATATTCCGTTCGTTCGAAAAAAAAGTTGCACTAACTAACTGTTCGTTACAACTAAGCAGCATTTACCGTCAGCAGGTAACGTTAGCTAACACATAAACATATTTTTGCTAGCCTTACGTCGTTACCTGCTGCAAAATTACACCATTTGTACAAGACAACAAGTAGAGCTATTTTTATCCAGTGTAATTTATCACTTACCACTATCTTGTTTCTTCTTATCCTCCTCATCCTTTCTCTTCTTTCTTTTTTGACTTCCTGAGGCATAGCTCCGCTACATGACTGCCGGCGAGGAGGTTTGTATTTTGCCGGCAGCAGAGATAACGTGGTTGGCGCTGCTGTCAGTCTGTGGCTGTCAGCGACTACTGAGAGGGGCCCCCTTGAGGGGGATTCCGATAACAGTGTCATTGCACTTTACTGCATTGACTATCAAAGGGGCGCTCACAGTTTGTCGTTGCATTTTATTCTTAACCGGTCGTTGTCTTGGGGCCCCAGTCCAGCTCGGGGCCCCAAGCAATTGCTTGGTTTGCCTGCCTTGTCGCGACGGGCCTGCTTGTAGGCTCGTTCAGAAATTCTGAACTCTGATTTTTGTGCATGATGTCACACAAACATCAATCAGGGCAGGCCAAATGGGCTCCGATAAGCTGAAATGAGCTGGCGCGTTATGCAGAACGGGACACAAAATGGTGGCGCGATATGCAGAAAGGGACAGTGTAAACCTGGGCTGATTTCTCTTCCCAGTCCACCCCAGCGTACAAATGCTAGCGCTGCAGTAAGTGTCGTTTCAAGTTCTGGCTTTCATGCGTGCACGTGTTTTTAAAATGTCAATTGCTATTACAAGTTAGATGCGACATAATGTATTCTCTTTATTTGATTATTCTTTGCTTTTGATGTCAAAACTTAAATTCACACACATGTAAACACTTGCACACATGGGATAAGCCTGTAAGAATGCGGGTAAAGGTGTGTAAATGAACAGCAGAATCAGGGTAATGGGGCAGCTGTGGCTCAGGTGGTAGAGGGGATCGGCTGCCAATCGCAGGGTTGGCGGATTGATTCCCGGCCCACACGACTCCACAAGCCGAAGTGCATTGGGCAAGACACTGAACCCCAAGTGGTTCCCAACGACAGGTTAGCGCCTTGCATGGCAGCTCTGTGGCCATTGGTGTATGACTGTGAGTGTGTGTGTGAATGGGTGATTGGGACACAGTGTAAAGCGCTTTGGTAACCTCTAAGGTAAAAAAAAAAAAGTGCTATATAAGTGCAGACATTTAATAATGGATAAAAATAGTTCTGTGTCAATTGTTTTTTGCTGAAATGTTCATGTCTGGATGAACAATCATTTTAATATTATTTTCAGGCCTTTTTACTGTTAAAAAATTGTAATGAGTCATTTCCTCGTTTCAGGATGATCTATATGTCAACATAACCAGCAGAGATTTAACCCACGATGAATTGCATTGGCTTATTTCCATGGAACAGTTTTATTCTGAGTATAGAAGTGTGTGTGTGTGTGTGTGTGTGTGTGTGTGTGTGTGAAATAAATACATTTGCTGCAGTACTTTTTGTCTCCAGCACTGTTCCACTCTTTGCACCATGTCACCCTCTTGTGGTGGGACAAAGTCAGTACCAGTGTGTTGTTGTGATTTTGTTGGTTTGTTTTTTTGTTGGTTTGTAAATATTTACTCTGAATTTGATTTGATTACAGTTCTTTACCTAACGATTATGATACATGGTGAAAGGCCCCCACATAAAAACAATTTAAAATATAATGATTAAATAATTATGAATAATTATATTTCAATAATTATACATAAAATAGATGTAATAATTAAAATGCATTAGGCGGACAAGTAAAGCATTGTTTAGACAATCCAAAAAGTGCTTATTTCCATAACATTGGTAGTCCACAGCAGTCCATTTTTCAATTGAATTTGGCAATCTGTCTTAGGTTGACTTATAAGGGCTTTTCACAGGATTCAATTAATTTTTTATTTTTTTTTTATAATAAAGAAAATTAGACATCAAATGTGGTATTAAGCGTGGTCTTTCTGAAATAAACAGAATAAAATATACATCATTGTATATCTGATATCATAAATGTAAACAACATCTTGTTACTGACACAATATGTGTGAACCATCATGGCGAGGAAAGGGTTAATAACAGCGAATATATGCACGTGAATCACGTACAAAACGTGCATAATACAATCATCATGAACAACACACATTTCAGAAACACAAGCTTCGTATTTCAGCACAACAACATAATGAGCACACATCACTTATAACTGTGTATACCTGAATAAACTTACATTCAATCACGCGCATTAACACTGAAGAAATGTCGGAGCAAACGATAGTGAAAGTGAAAAGAAACTATCGTCAACCAGCGTCATACACAATATAAAAGGTTTCATAATAAAAGTCCTCGCAGATTACAAATAGGGAATTTAGAACAGGAACGTTGATGAATGTCTTTTCGAAACATTGATCTATATGCAAAATATTTTCCCATATTGAACATTTATTTTAATGCAGTTGTCACATTCACAATTCAACCCAATAAGGAGCATCATTTGACAGTTCTGCCGATTTGACGGTTACCCTGAATTTAACTCTAATTTATATATCTTATATCTTCAGTCAAAGGTGTAGATTTATGTGGTGGTGGCAGCGCCATGTCCCAACCAACTTTCAGAAAATTCGTAAGTGTCACAACAAATATTTAAACAAGCACGCCACATACAAAATACTATTATGCAAACAAAAGCCAGCATGGACCGGCCTGGTGAAGGTGCACAATGTATCTTTATTTACTGACCCCTGGTAGGCACTATAGTGCAGAGGTCCCCAACCCAGTACCGGGCCTTGAAAGAGTTGCAACCGGGTCACAAGAACGTTCTGGAAAAAAAATCCTGTGCAGCACTAATATACGCCCTTTGCCCTTTATACTAGGGCTGGGCGATATGGCTTAAAAAAAAAATCTCCGATTTTTTCACACCAAACCCGATTTTCGATTTTAATCGATTTTTTTATTTCTATTTAAAAACAAACTACAATCGACAAAGAAATTGCTCAAAACAAATATACTCTTTATTTTGTTCTGATTTTCCCTTATGCAGTTTAATCTTAATGTCCCCTTGGGGCATAAGTGTAACAGGAAACAAGCCTCAAAACATGCTTGTAAACGAGATGGCAGGCCCTGCCATTGTAAACAGTGAAAATGTAGCTAGCTTATTAGTTTTCTAATAACTTCAAACTTACAGTGACACAATGCACCTTCAAAATAACTTAAAATATAAATAAAAAATAAAATTTGTGTGTCCCTCTTTGATAAAACACTTTTGGTCAAATAAATGTAACAAAAATGACAAAATTAGATGTATTACAAAAATACATACTTTTAACAGTGGTATTCATAAAGTGCAAACACAACTTTCAACAGTTGTTCTGAATCCCTGAAATTGTAAACAAAATGAAACATCTGCATCCATTACTTTAGTTTCAACATTCTTCTTTTATGCATTTTTAGCCAGGAAGACAAGCCTGTCTACTACCACTGGCTTGAGGCATGCCTGGTTACATGTAACAATTCCCCCTCCCACACTGAAAAGCCTCTCTGATGGGGCACTTGTAGCAGGGACAGACAAGTATTTTTTGGCCAGATTACTGAGCCTTGGGAAGTTTGGTTCGTGACGTTTCCACCACTGAAGTGGATCAGTGTCTGGGTCAACCTCAGGGGTCAGTAGGTAGGTTGCCAGCTCTGTCTCTACTTTCACTTCCTCTGGTTGGTGAGAAGATGGCTCTGGCACATTCTTCTTGAAGAAAGCAGCTAAAGTCATTTTCTTATTGGGCGGAGGATGTGCTTCTCCTTGGCACACCTGCACAGCTGGACCAGGCTGCTGAGGCGTACTTTTTTCAGCAGGCAGAGACATCAGCTCAGTGACAGCTTTTTTTTTGATTTGTTCCACCTTGTCGGGGTCAATGTAGGTTGTACGGAACCTGGGGTCCATCAGTGAGGACATGTCCAAGAGTTCATTCTTCACAGGGTCGCTGTATTTGTCATCAAGATACTGCATTATGTTTCTTTTTATTGTTTTAGTGAGTTCGGTGTCTTCCTCCTCTGGCTGTAGGAGATTGGTTTTGAACAAATGCAGTACCGGTTTAATGTAGGAGACACTGACATAAGCCTCCCCAGACAGGGCGTCTGTAAATTCTTGGAGTGGCTTGATAGCTTTATTTACGGACTCTAAAACTTCAGTATCTTGCCAAGTGGGGACAAGATGACGGCATTTCTTGTCGGACCCCAGGACACGGACTATGGCCTTCTCCTGTTCAAGAAATCTCTCCATCATCTTTTGACGTGAACCCCATCTGGTTGGGGACTCCGTTACCAGCTGATGACTGGGTAGACCAAGCTCAGCCTGTACTTCACCCATCTCTCTTCTTTTTTTCCAACTATAGGAAAAGGCAGCAACCGCCTTTTTACAAACCCCAATGGCACGATCGATTCGTGGGTCTTTCACACCATTCTCTTTACAATAAATAAATAAAGAAAAAACAAAGAAAACTATTTTTAGTGTCACTATTGGTCAGTGTCAAAACAAGTCTTTTTCACATTTCCACATGTTATTAATGCACACTAAGGGCGCACACACACACACACACACACACAATAATACACACACAATTATGATTAATCATGCATGTTCATTTTGTGCAATATGTTTTGATTTCATTAAATTGCATTAATTACAACATGTAATAATTGGGCTGGCCTGTTCATGTGTAAAACAAAATCAACATCACTTGAATGCATAGCCATTAGACACTTACCTATAGCGTTGTGCAGTTTATGTCCAAAGCACTGGAGGTTGGGCCACTCATTGTCTCTCAGAGCTTTTAATATGTTGGTGCCGCTGTCTGTTGTCATACAGATGAGTCGTTCTTCATCAAGGTTCCATGAAGTCAAAGCATCTTTTAGCCCCTGCGCAATTATTTCACCTGTATGGTCATCGGGAAAGTACGCTGTTTGAAGGCAGACGCTTCGCAGAGTCCAGTCGTCAATATAATGCACAGTCAAACTCATATAGGGCTGCATCGTTCGACTGGACCACAGGTCCGTTGTGGCGGAGTAAAACGACACACCCTCCAGCTCTCTAGCGATCTTTTCACGAGTACTGTTGTACAGGCGAGGCAAGGCAACTTCGGCAAAATATTTGCGGCTTGGTAGCACATACCTGGGGTCGACAACTTTAAGCATGTTAATAAACCCCGGCTTTTCCACAGTGTATATGGGCACCATATCTATTGCTATATATT
This sequence comes from Moxostoma hubbsi, assembly GCA_032164185.1. Lineage (NCBI taxonomy): Eukaryota > Metazoa > Chordata > Actinopteri > Cypriniformes > Catostomidae > Moxostoma > Moxostoma hubbsi. Next base: position 3,501,135 of record JAVLUX010000012.1, read on the forward strand.
TCGCCACTGAATCCGTGATTGTTTTCCACCGGGGCCCTTTCTTGTCATAGGGGATACAGTTCGAAAATCTTTCTAAGACCGTAGTTTGTTTTTTTGCGGGTGTGTCTGTGTTTGAACTGCGGTCTTGTTCGTTTCGTTGAGAAGCACACACCTCCCACTCGGCTGCATGCCTCTGTTTAAGATGCTGGAATAAATTTGTTGTGCTGCTACCTTTGGTAGCAACAGCTTTTAAACACACTTTGCAATGTGGCGTTATTTGTTGTGCGTCTGACACCAAAAAAGCGAACCAATTCCAAACAACCGATGAAACCGAGCCTTTCTTTGGAACGAGCTCATCCTTGTTAACTGCCATGTTGTCTGTGTGGCTGTAACGAGAGCGGGGGGCGCGCTGAGCGAGCCCATTCTGAACTACGGAAACCTAAGGGGAGCGTCGGTGCTGGAAGTTAAAGAGAAAACCGATTTTCATTAAAAACAAATCGCCCGATTTTCTTTAAACGTCAAATTCGAGTTAATCGATAAAATCGATTTATCGCCCAGCCCTACTTTATACGGCACTATCCAAATTTACATAAAAGGCACGATTTCAGAAAACATCGGTTCCACCCTTCGCTGCATCAGGAAAAACAGGATTTTACATAAAACAAAGGCGGAATAGTGATGTGCATTTCAGAAGCTTATGGTGGCAAATGCAGTGACAGATACATTACACAGAACTCTGGATTTGTTTGCTGGAGATGACGTGATGGTGGACCGTGGCTTCACCATTAGGGACCTGCTGGAGGAACGTAGGGTGAAGTCAGTCATGCCAGCTTTTACACGCGAGCTGTGCCAGCTGACTAATGAGGAAGTCACCAGCACACAACGCACTGCACATGCCCGCATCCATGTTGAGCGAACAATAAGGCGTCTAAAGGTCTACAAGATTCTCTCACAAACTTACCTATTAATCTGGTCCCAAAATTTGATAACATTTTAAAAATTGGTGCTCTTGTAAATCTAAGAGGAGAGCTTAATTCAAGAAAATAAGTATCCAACACATTTAACATTATTCATTTACATGAGCTGATGAGTTTAATCTGTTCAAACAGAAGCATGAATTTGCCATTAATACAGTGCAATATATAAATATATAAATGATTCATATGCTGCTGTACATGTCTGAATAATATAACTGTATCTGTAGGTTTATGTTTTATATGTAATATAATAAATTATTGGGTTAACTATCCCTTTAACAAATAAGATGAGACAAAAAAATTAAAAATGAATTAATGAAACATATTTACACTGTGTTGGCACGCATACTGTAGACTCGATTTCTCGTGCCCTCTGCTGCTCACAAGCTGCAGGTACTAATTGCAGAGCTTCATCTTGTTTTCTGCAGCTGTTGCACTTGTGTTTCAAAATAATCTGTCAAATGTAATGTCCATTTCTAGGTGTTCAGATGGAGTCCAGATGACCAGCTTGCAGCTATGTAGACCCGGACACATCATGGTCTAGAAAAACACTGGCTAAACTCTACTACCACAACTAAAAACAACAATAATCGGTATTAATGTGATTATAATAATAGTAATAACAACAAGAACAATACAAATACAATCATCATCTTTTATTATTGTTACTTTACTTACCTTCCACATTATTGCAGCTGCGTGACTACATGAACATCCCGCTGTCTTGATGACACCTAATTTTGTGACTAAAACCCGTCGTGATGTGACAAGTTCAGACTTTCACTCGGCTCTATGTCTGCTTTTAAGTACACAAGGTCATTTCTCACATCCTTAAAAAACACACAACCGACTTTATTACTATGAAGATATTTATGAGCTTCCGAGCTTTTCAAAGTGCTCATTGCCGTCGCAAGCAGTGGAATCAAGAAAGCAGTTCATATGCTACTGTGCGTTACCCGAGGTCACTTCTTTAAATCGTCCTCCCAATCTTCTACCAAAGAAGGAATGAGCACCCGAATATTGTCCTTTTTAAGATCCGTTATGTTGTGCTGCCACATCGCGAAAACCGGAAGACTGACAGGACGAACGCCGCAACGACAACTGTTTACTTATGAGGTTTGTTTACTTCTTCAAGGAAGCAGAGCCGGAAGTACATAGCACATTTCGCGCAAAGCACCATGGGGCTTCGGAAAAAGGTGGATAGCCAAAGTAAACACGAATGTGAAACTAAACCGGTCCGGGGTCAAAGATATGTTAGATACGACTGCCACAGTGCAAATAAAAATTTAAGCGAAATATAGAGAAAAATATAAATACCTATAAATAAGGGAAACTATTCTCATCCTCGGTAAATAAAAAAAACAACCCTTGACATAACATGAAACATGATTCATATTAAACAGAACTTGAAATATAACTATACTTTTAATAATGAATACTTGAAATAATCCTCAAAGTCTGCAAAGACCGACCTCGCAACTTATGTAAATATAACAGCAAAGTCCCCAATCAAAAAACACGAAGCAGAACAACAACGGCACGCACCCGTTGCTTTTCTCCGCGCTGTTAAGGATGCACCAATCACAGTCGATAGTGAAACCTAATTTTTATATATATATAAAGATCCGTTATGTTAAGGATATATATATATATATATATATATATATATATATATATATATATATATATATATATAAATGTATATCCTTAAAAATAATACATTTAAACAAGCATACTTTTGTTTCCTGTTTAAGTAAAAAAGATGAAAAAAAGAAGAGTTTTGCAAATGGCCCAAAGGAGGATTCTTCTTTTATGCCTGCTTGAGGAAGACACATTTGAAATTGAGGGACTTACTGTCGGATAATGAGGTGGAAATAAAAGTGCATTTATCCATAAAGTTTATAAAGATGTAAAGAGCAGTAACTCTGCTCCTGGTATGTGTGTGTTTCTATGACGATATTGGCATGTGTGAGGGAGTATGCCCTTGCCTTAGCTGCAGATGAGGTGTCAAAATTAAACTCAAACAAAAGATTAGCATAAACAACACCTCATTTTAGAACACAAGTGTAAACCACAACAGTTCAGAGGCTGATAACTCCAGTGCTGCTGTCATCTTAATCATTTGTAGTGTTTCCAGTGGCATTGAGAGATGGTTAAAGGTAAGAACATGATTTTCTACTGTAATTTTATCTTCATTAAAACAGTTCTAGTGAGGTGAACATCTGTAGCCAGAAACAATGAAAATAAGATATCTATGACCCCATACCCTATTGGGACTAGGGGAAAACAGATTCCGACGGGGAACACAATTCGATACAACACCGGCATCCCCCTTTGTGTGCAGCTCCTGTGTTGCAAATTTTGCTTATAATGTAGTTGTGCCTCTGCTCGGCCTCCACCTCTGTCCATTTGTTGTTGGTTTTTTAGCAATTATGCAAAATGAAAAAGATTTAATGATGATCATATATTTAGCATGATTTAACAGTTTTGTCTTTTCTGTTTTTGAGACCTTTAAATCATCATGCAGTATGTAGGCTAGTCAACCTGGGGTGTGTTTCCTAAAAGCATTGTTAGCCAACTATGGTCGCAAGTTCCATCGTTGAACTTCAGCTCTTTTCCTGTGGTTTGAAGAATAGTTCCTTGTTAGTTTGCTGTGTGGACGTCCTTTCACTTCACCGAGGCTGCTATATCTTTTATATCATGTACACTGGTGGTAAAAACTTTAAAATAATGTACAGATTTTGCTCTTATGGAAAGAAATTGGTACTTTTATTCACCAAAGTGGCGTTCAACTGATCACAATGTATATTCAGGACATCAATAACGTGAAAATTACTATTACCTTTAATACTAGTACTATTATTAGTGGGTAGAATTCAATGAAGCTGTCAGCTGAGGACCACGTGCAGCAATGACATCTTTGCAGATCATTAGCATTCTAGCGGTCAGTTTGTCCAGATTCTCAGGTGACCTTTCACCCCACACTTCCTGTAGCACTTGCTATAGATGTGTCTGTCTTGTCGGGCACTTCTCACGCAACTTACAGTCTAGCTGATCCCACAAAAGCTCAATGGGGTTAAGATCCATAACACTCTTTTCTAATTATCTGTTGTTCAATGTCTGTGTTTCTGCCCACTCAAACTGTTGGGAAGGCCCAACCTATCAGAGTTGCTGGGTGAGGTCAGTCATTTGCAGTTTCCGGTAAGCAGAGAGCACAGAGAGCATTGTGGTATTCGTGGGACATGGACTGAACTTTCCTATTTCTGTGTTAGAGTGGATGTGTGTTGAGTTGTGCATCGATGATAACATGTACGTCTTTTCATGAGTGTTGTTTCTTTAATGTTACTTGACAGAAGTAATTACAAAGTTATGGTGAATTTGTTCAAAAGCTTGTGACCACGGTAAACTCAGTGCCTTGTCTTCACTGTTAATTCAACTTATATTTACAATATATTTGAGTTTGATATATTGGTATTGATGATTGATGTCTCCAGTATGGATAAATATTGAATAGAACTGTTCAGTAATATATTTTGTTATTTACCTGTGCGATGACTCAACAAAAATATTTTTATTAAGAAGTCTATTTTCAGTTTATGAGCGCTATGCTTCACCTAGTGGTAATCAATGGTACTACCTCATAAGAATTAATGTTTACAACAGACTGTTAAGGAATAAGACTGCATATTAGTGATGCACCAATTTATCGGCCAAAAATCGATATTGGCAGATATTCGCCTTGTTGACTGCCATCGCATATCTGCAAACACGATGTCATTCACCGATGGCAGTGGCTTATGTTTATCTGTTTATATGCATTGATTATTTGTGGTCGACTTGGACAACAGTTGCCTGCCCAGCTGCAGATTCGGAGAAGATCCAACAGGTGGTACTATAATACCAACACCAAAGCGTTCAATTCTGGTGACTTTGAGATAAGCATTTATTTATTTTCTAGAGTATGAGTAGCATTCATGTAACTATTGGCTAAAGCATTTCTTCCAGTAATCGTTCAGGCAGATGCATTTTCGTGCTAAAAAAAGCAAAATGCACCACAATGAATAGAGCAGAATGAGAAATGTTTATATCAGTTGACGAAGTTTTTTAAACTTGACCCGGCATCTAAAAATGCTGCACTCCCATGAGAAATGATAAAAACAAAGTGAAGCATGACACAGTTGTCAAAAGACATCCATCTAGCGAATGTTTACATGGAAGACGATTGAACAACAGCACCAGCGGATGCAAAAACACTCTGTTTGAACAGCCCCTTGTTCACATGACACAGCACTAACTAAAGTTTCTCAAAGTTATCTCTCAAAAACACAGCCTTTAGTTTCAGTTGACAGTAGGTTAATTTACAGTGTATCCAGCTGCATCACTGCCTGGTTTGGGACTTGCACCATTTCAGATCACAAAGCCCTGCAGAGGATAGTGAGAACAGCTGAGAAGATCATCGGGATCTCTCTTCCCTCCATCAAAGACATTTACACAAAACACTGTATCCGCAAAGCCACCAGCATTGTGTCACCCTCACACAAACTCTTCACCCTCCTGCCGTCTGGCAAGAGGAACCGAAGCATTCGGGCCCTCACGACCAGACTGTGTAACAGCTTCTTCCCCCAAGCCATCAGAATCCTCAAGACTCAGAGACTGGACTGACACACACACACACGCACACGCACACACACATGTCCTGAGTTGCACTTTAATTATTGTCACTTTATAACTGTCTGCTACCTCAATAACTGCTATGTCCATAGAACACTATCTCATAGTATTTTATGTTTACATTTGGCATCTTTTTGCACTACTGTGTACTGGTCGGTGCTGCACTGTCTCTCACTGTGTATATTGTCCTGTTCATTGTTAGTAATTTATTGTACTGTCCCGTACTTTTTGCACACGTTTGCATGTGCACTTTATTTAGGTATGTTATTTAGTCTGTGTAGTCTCATGTGGTTCTGTGTTTGTCCTATGTTGTTTTATGTAGCACATGGTTCTGGAGGAACGTTGTCTCGTTTCACTGTGTACTGCACTAACTGCATATGGTTGAAACGACAATAAAAACGACTTGACACTAAAAAAAAACACAAAAAAACGGTATCGGCCAAATTGTTATTTTAAACATCTGTATCAGCTCAGAATTTCACAATCAGTGCACCTCTAGTATAAATGACAGATATTGTTGGTACTGTTGTACATGAAACTGGTGTTGAGCGGGTAGAATTCAATGAAGCTGTCAGCGGAGGACATGTGAGGCGTCTATTTCTCAAACTAGAGACTCTGATGTACTTATCCTCTTGTTTAGTTGTACATCTGGTCTTCCACATCTCTTTCTGTCCTTGTTAGAGACAGTTGTGCTTTGTCTTTGAAGACTGTAGTGTACACCTGTGTATGAAATTGTAACAGTATAAGGACAGGAAAGGAGGAGGCGAGAACTGACTGAACAGTCAAAATAATGTTTAATGATAAAAGTCAACATAAAACAAACATAAACAAACATGTAGCACAGCCGTGTGTGTCTCTCTCTCTAACTGGTGTCTCTGGCTGCACTCTCCCACTGATCAGCTGATTCAGCGGCAGCATCAGGCCCGGCCATGACTTCCTCCTCATCACACTCCTCCCTCGCACTGGTCTGACGGATCTTGCCATTTTTACCTAATAATGACCTTAAGTCACAGCAGTCTATTGCCTAATTTGGTAACACAAAGTCAATATTAAGCTTCATTTATTAAACCAAATGGCTTTCAACTGTATTTGATACAAAATAAATGTTACAATGACAGTAATTTCATAATGTGTCAGGAGTAGCCTAAACATCAAACATTAAAAGTATAAATGAGACTGACATTGAGAAAGTAACGAGACACATTCCTGTTTAACATTCAAGCTCTCGTTTATTCATCAAGATAAGGCAGAAAACAATGTAGGGCTTTTACACAAATATTGATGAAATATAAAATATTTACCTCACATTTTTCTAAACAGAATTATCATTAATGTTAGTACGGGACATTCTGTAGTTTGGCCGAAATTATGCAGTATGTGGATGTAAGTGAAGAAGCACTCAACAATCGCTCAAAATGATTAAGAAGTTGGCAACCCTAATTTCCGTTCATTTCACACCAAGCAGGTGGAAAAAAAGGCTAGTGGATGCTTAAATGCCATTTGGAATAAAATTGCTATTTATTTACACAACTCTAGAGAAAGTCTATTTGCAGGACGTTTTTAATCGGCATGACAGCACACTTAAATGATAAGTAATAATCACTGTCTTTCCTAATGCACTAATTAAATTGTAATGGTTTAGTGGCTGAATGAACCCACTGTACATTTGTTGTAGGTGTTGCTCTGGTGATGTCATTCAGAATGGCTCCTCCTCTTCCTCTGATCTTTCTGCTCATGATGCAGGGTGAGTCACTGATGTTACAGTATCACCTCCAAAAAACTGAGAACATTTTGCATTTATTGATCAACCAAGCACATTTATTGTGTTTCCAGTAACAGGTTTCATTGTTTGATTTATTATATTTCCATTACAGCATGTTGTTCAGTTCAGTTTTCACAGTCTTAACACTTTAAAAAACAGTTGCAAACCATCAAAGAGCTCTTCACACTTTAGACGTCTCATTCTCTGAATTAGTTGTTCATTTGTAACTGCTGCTGCTAATGTATTCATTATGAATTTTGTGTTTCAGGGGTTTATAGTGATGATTGGGGTGTGAATTACAACCGTCCAAACATCTGTGCACTAAAGGGGTCATCAGTGATAATGTCCTGCACTTATAAATACCCTCCTGGATATAAGATCAAGAAAGTGTTCTGGACCAAATCTGGCGAGTTTCGAGATCTGTCTGATGACCCTGAATACAGTCAGAGGATTCAGTATCTGGGAGATAAACAGCAGAACTGCACCATCAGACTGAATGATGTGACGCAGAACGATTCACACAAGTACTATTTCAGATTCACTACTAATATAACTGTTGGAAAATGGCTTGGTAAACCTGGAGTGACTCTTGATATCACAGGTGACATTTTTCACAATTCAGTCTTGATTGTTTTTATTTGGGTTTATGATCTCCATTTAAGATCAATTATATTCTGGGAAAGAAATCTTCATCCACAATATATCCAGATGTCAAGTGTTGTTGTTGTCAGATCTTCATGTGGAGTCTCCTGAGAGCGTGACAGAGGGAGATCCAGTCAATCTGACATGTAAAAGCACCTGTAATCTGTCTGACAGAACAACATTCATCTGGTTGAAAAACACACAGTCATTAACTGAGAGAAACAATAAACTCGTCCTGCAGTCAGTCAGAAGAGAGGATGCAGGCAGATATATCTGTGCTGTACACGGACACAATCTCACATCACCTCATGTTGATCTCAATGTCAGGTGTAAGTATAGAGTCATTTATGCCTTGAGATTTTATAAGCTTTGATTGATCTTGTCACTAATACACTGGAAATAATCTTCCCCAAAGGAGACGTTTGTTGTGCTGTCACTTTAAATGTCATATGTGAGTTTATGATGTTGCAGTAACTGTTGTAACAGATCACTGGATTATCAATCTCAAAACATGATTATACATTTTCTTTTGTCTGATTTAGACTCACCCAGGAATGTCTCAGTGTCCATGAGTGGATCTGCTGAAATAGTTTTGGGTGATTCAGTGAATCTGACCTGCAGCAGTGATTCAAACCCACCTGTTCTGAACTACACCTGGTTTAAGGAGAATGAAAGTTCATCTGTTGGATCGGGACAGAGTTACAGTGCACTACAGAGTGGATTCTTCTACTGTGTGGCTCAGAATCAACATGGATCTCAGAGATCAGCTGCTGTATTCATTAATGTTACAGGTAGTGTCCCTCATAGATATTTTTGCAATAGTCTTTCTAATCTGAAATTAATCTGCATGAATGTTTTGCTCTTTTCTTTTGTCTCTTTTGTAGGAAATAAGATGATATTGTATGTATCTGTGATTTGTGGAGCTACATTTGTCATCATGATCATCATCTTGTTAGTTTGGTGAGATGTGTGGAATTTGCTTACAGTGTTTAATATATTATTATTATTATTATTATTATTGTGAAACATGTTAAAGATCCCATTAATTTGAGTTTTATGGCTTTTAGCTCATGTCTGTTAGCTTTGAGGTCATCTATAAGATACTCTACTCCTAAAAGTTAAAACTAAGTGTTTTATAAACTAGGTTTGGGAGGAGCAAGGTCATTTAATCCGACCAATCACATAACTAGAATAAACGTGTGTAAACAGCTGCTTACGTCTACATGGCATTAAATCTTCCGGCATCCCCCACCTCCCCTTTCTCCTCCTATCTATTTATTAATAACTAATCTAAATCCTTAATGGGGTTGATATGTCAAGTGTTTGGGGTCTTTAACAGCATATGATCTACAAGAACATGTTATTACTCCTCACTGTTATATAACATCATCATTAATATGCTGTTTGTTTTCACGGAGAATCAGGTGGGTGAAAAAGAGAAATGATACAGACACAGTCGACACTCAGGTGAGATGATTCTCTCATTTTCAATATGTACAATATGTTTCATATTTCTTATGTTGTTGTTGGTTTTGTTTCTCAGTAATGTAAAAAACAGTTTTCTCATCAGTAAGCAGTGCATGGGTGTGTGTAGATTTCATTAAGCCACAATCTGTCATGTTGCATGAATTTTGAAGTGCTTATGGTCACCAGTGATGTAATGATCAGATTGAGAACTAAATCAATGGTGAAATTACATGTACTACTATACATACATTTTACAGTAAATTAGAGCATTTGTTGTGAAATTCAATTCACTAAATTAACTAGTGGAAATTTTTCACTGATGTGTGTGTAAACCTACTTTTGCTGTACATTTCAGTAGTCTCCCTTTTTGTCATTTTAATGCGTAACGTGAACAATAAAACCATCAAAATAACAGGTTTTCATGAATGTAACAATTTATTGTACAATAATGGCCATTTAACATAAGCACCAGTTTTCAAAACATTTGGAGAAACAAAAATGCAGATTGCACAATAAATGAAAGGTTTTAGCCTTGGAAATATTTGAGAAAAAAAAAGGAAAGAAAACTACTTCCTTCCGCAAAAAGCACCACTGAGAACAGCAGCATTTCATTACAAAGGGAACACATACCTACACTGTGACTGAACTTCAGTCATAAACTCAAAGTTTAAATAAACTAACACAAAATAAATGGTCTCAACTGTGCCTACCTTGAAATTGCCAAATCCATGAAAAAGCAAGACTGCATGTACATTAACTTGAACATCAATCAAATTATTTTTTTTTTTAAATGGCAAACCATTCAAAGTCCATGAGCTTTTGCAGCAGTGTGCATACATGTGGGTTCATTCCATATATTTTCTTGTCTCGCTTTGTGTCATGGATTCACCTATAAAAACAATATGGAAGGGCATAGATTAATAAGTGTTCTAAAAGTATGGTTCATGGGTAGATCATGTTAAATAATAAAGACATTGATACTACAATACTATAAACTAAAAGATAATGAAGATTACGGTTACTAATAAGGATTTCTGTTACTAAGGAGAGAGAATGGATCAGAGACAATAACCAAAAAAAAACAGATGGAAAATGGACTCCTATGGGAGGAATATAGGAGTGAGAATAGAACTGTGAAATAGAATAGCGGAACAGAGGTGGCAAAAATTTTGTTTTAAAACAGATGATAAAAGTGAGAGAGAAAAAATAAAACGGTATGGGACAAAATATCCATGTGCAGAGCTATAAAGTAAAGAATAGTGTGTAAAATGGAGACACTGAGAGACACAAAGTAAAGCAAATTACCTTGGATGATCAGTACGTGTGAATCCGGTAATCCATCTCTTTCCATGTCGGCTGCAGTTGCTGCTACCTTAAATAAGAAAAAAAAATATATATAGATATATATTTTGCATTACAGTTCAAACTTTAAGACATTAAAAATCTAAATGATATTACTTACATCAGCTTCAATAAGAAGGGATTCTGCTCTCTCTTTAAAATGTGCCATTAAGAGCTGCAGGATGCACAGGACCAGAGATTTTCCCTTTTGATACTTTGACAGAACAGCATGCACCTCATTGTTTGTTGGCTTTTCTTGAAAAACCTTAGAATACTCTTCCCTTTCACTTCAATGCTCTCCATGATTCTTTGGAGCAGTGAGATGTCAGTAAGCAAATAGATGTAAAAGATCCCCTTGAGACAAAACAGGTAAGGCCATGAGTTCATTAGTTCAGACAGTGGTGGAGATAATTGTAATTGTATATCTGTGACTTTAGACTCTCCATGCAAATTCAGTATCTTAAAATTGGAAAGATAATCTAGATTATCCCTTTTGCAACATCACAAAATACAGATAATAGTTCTACAATGAAAGAGCTTGATGACTGGTAAATGTAGTATTGGATGTAACAGGGTTTCACGTTTTGACTGAAGCATGAATTACTGGCTACACTCTACCACGTCTCACTCTTTGAGGTCCTCTGATAATCGTTGCGCGCATGAGGTGAGCACGAAAATTGAGCGGTTAAGCAGCGCGCGAAAATTCCCCAAATGTCCGCTGCTGATGACGAAATGACATCACACGCAGTGCGCTACGCTGATGTCGTTGTCCAATTATGTGTACATTATATCAGAGTCTACATGGTGTAAATAATTCATTAATAGCTATATTTATTACAACTGACTATTGCTTTAGTGTCATTTACTTGTGAAGTACCAACATTTTATTTCAAAACTGTGCAACAGTTGGCTTTTTTCTTATTTAAAAAATAAATAAAAATATAACAAGTGTATACATTATATCCTGTAGAATTTACTGCATTATCATGTTCCCAGAAATTAACATTAAAAAAACACAGTGTCTCTTATTGTTGATATTACTGTAAAATTTACAGCACTTATTAAGCATGTTCCCACAATTCATAGCAAAATACAGTAATACTGTAAATTTCGAAATGCAGTCATCTGTTGTAAATAGTTGCTGTAAAAATTACAGCAATTTTTTACAGTGTAGTTGATGAATTGTTTTGGTATTTTTTGCTGATTTTTCTCTGTTTTGTCTTTAATAACAAAGAATGTTCATCCCAGCCCTCATCATGCCAAGAGTATTTCTGATTGTGATGTTGAACTGAATGATTTAATTTATGAGAATGTAACGGTAAGTGTTTTAGTTTCATTATACAGAAAAAGACTGAACTCTCTCCACTAACAGCCAACAGACATTTAATGCTGCTTATGACCAGCCAATAAACATTTGATATTTTCACTCTCGCTTTATTGTACTTCATATAAGAACTGTCTTTTCCTATCTCTCCTTCATTCATAAAGGATGATCATCACTCCTCTGATGATTCTTCTGTGTATCAGAATCTTACAGTAAGTATCAGAACTCATCAAATTACTCTTTATCTTGACTTTATCTTTATCTATACATTTAGAACTTGTGCAATATTTTGTTCACTTTTTCAGCTGGACAGGAAGATGCTGTAGCGGCGGATGAAACACAACACAATATTTACAGCTGTTTTGCTCTGTGTGGGAGGAGCTCTGGATGATTGACTGAAGTGTCATGATGATGTGTTGCTGTAATGTGATCATTATTTTATAGAAGGATTAAGGAGAAACATTTACCACTAGATGAATTGATATTATAGTTTGTTACTTTTTATATTTATAAAATATATTTATATATTTATAAAATATATTTTTTATTTATGCTTTACATTTGCTTTGTTTTCTTCATTTAGATGATTTATGCTTTTCACCTTAAGTTTAATTAATGCTGATGATTTCTCATGAATGACCGAAAATAAACATTTAACATTGTTACCGTTCCACAGCCTTGTGTAATTCAAAACTTCACCATAACACAATGCAAACATTCAATCAATTTAAAAACAGCAGAGAAAGTCAAATAAACTCTAATGTACCAACAACTGCAACACATGCTGCAGATTATGAAACACCAATGAATCTTGAATCTGAAAACCTTTAATAAATTCAGCTTTCAAGATATCCTGATATTAAAGTACAGAGATGTTTGATTCAAACACAAGGAAAGAAAAATATGAAGTAAAACAGCGGCCACTGGTGGCTGAATTGAGAATTGCTTGGTCTTGATGCAGCATTATACTGTTGTGTCAACACTTTCTCACTTGCTAAGCGTCCATTTTAACACGTGTTGAAGCCGTCTGTGTCTGCATGACGTCAAAGGTTCACCCTGGTCACCTCTGATTGTCCCTCAATGAAAAACCCCATTGTGTGCCAAACCTCAATGTTTTGAAATGCTTATGAATATATTAGTGTGAAAGTACATTATACAATCATATATAATATTTTAGATCCCCAAGCCCAACCCCATTTCTAAACCGAACCGATAACCGGCAATATAAACATGAGATACTTAGATATTCATAATTTGATATGCATTACATTATTTTTAACACTGAACCACACATTTATGCCTCAAATCAATCAGTTCTCACAAAAGACGTAACAAGCAGATAAAGTCACAATCTTTTATTTATAAAGTGCACTATAATAATATTCCAAACCACACAATGACATTATGTGAGTTGCAGAGCGAAAATTACAGTTTTAAAGACTTTAAATGTATGTCCTACCACTGGATTTGAAATAATTCGATTATTCTCTGCTTTTGATGTCAAAACGTAAATGTACACACATGTAAACACTTGCACATGTGATAAGCCTGTAAGAATGCGGGTAAAGGTGTGTAAATGAACAGCAGAATCAGGGTAATGGGGCAGCTGTGGCTCAGGTGGTAGAGCGGGTCGGCTGCCACTCGCAGGGTTGGCGGATTGATTCCCGGCCCACACGACTCCACAAGCCGAAGTGCATTGGGCAAGACACTGAACCCCAAGTGGTTCCCAATGACAGGTTAGCGCCTTGCATGGCAGCTCTGTGGCCATTGGTGTATGACTGTGAGGGTGAATGGGACACAGTGTAAAGCACTTTGGTAAACTCTAAGATAAAAAAAAAAGTGCTATATAAGTGCAGACATTTAATAATGGATAAAAATAGTTCTGTGTAAATTGTTTTTTTGCTGAAATGTTCATGTCTGGATGAACAATCATTTTAATATTATTTTCAGGCCTTTTTACAGTTAAAAAAGTGTAATGAGTCATTTCCTCATTTCAGGATGATCTATATGTCAACATAACCAGCAGAGATTTAACCCACGCTTGTGGCCAATTATCACACTTCATTCACTTTAATCCACAAAATACATTTCCCAAATAATCTATTAAATGCTCAGTGGTGGTCTTTAATATCTGATTCAGAACATTCATCTTTTCTTTCTTTTCCTTTTTTTTGGTGAAATAAATACATTTGCTGCAGTACTTTTTGTCTCCAGTACTGTTCCACTCTTTGCACCATGTCACCCTCTTGTGGTGGGACAAAGTCAGTACCAGTGTGTTGTTGTGATTTTGTTTGTTTGTTTTTAGCTTTAAATGGGAAACATTAGGGCATTTAGGACCAAGGAGGTTTGGCTTATATGTGTGGCATAAATAAACAGAATAATTATGATACATGCATTATATGTGAGTGATATGTTACATATGTAAATGATATGGTACTTCTAAATATGTTACAGAGGAGATATCTAGCACAGATGTGAGCAAATGGTGGCATGAAGCATTAGATGAATGCCTCAACAATGATCCACATTGGATTACAATTATAACTGTATCTGTAGGTTTATGTTTTATATGTAATACTGCACGCATACTGTAGACTCGATTTCTCGTGCCCTCTGCTGCTCACAAGCTGCAGGTACTAATTGCAGAGCTTCATCTTGTTTTCTGCAAAATCATCAACTAATTTGGGCAGCGTGAGTAAAAAGTGCAAATTCTGCAGCTGTTGCACTTGTGCTTCAGCATAGTCTGTCAAATGTAATGTCCATTTCTAGGTGTTCAGATGGAGTCCAGATGACCAGCTTGCAGCTATGTAGACCCGGACACATCATGGTCAGTTGCATCTGAAGATAAAATTACCCTGCTCAAAAGTTTAATTAATATGACTTTACAATAATATTTTATGTTACTATGTCCAAGAACAATTACTCCTAATAATTTATTGTAAAAATGTACTTTTTTACCCACCTGAAAATAGTTTCCATCCTTTCCATTGGGAAGAATGACATACTGCCCATCACCCAAGCATTTGATATCACTGCATGGGCGACTCAGAAACTCTCGGAGTGATACGGAGCTCTTGAAGGGACACTTGACTTACAGGAGTTGTGTTGAGTCAAGAATCCCATCACCAGGCCTCTCCTCTCCACAGCATGCCCCTGGCTCTCCATGTGTTTGATGACATTCCTCTCGTTTTCATGTCCATATTTTGTGGCACTATTTCCACTGAAAGTTGGGTACAAATGTCCATTTAGGGACTTTCTTTGCTCTGCTGGCAGTTTGATGCATATTGCACTTCCTACATCTTTGCATTATGCTGTGTTCAGTTTGGGATATCTCTGAATCCTGTTGGCTTAGACCTGACTGAAGAAGACCATCTGTCTGTAGCTGAATCAGGGGGGCCATCACAGATGAATTTACATGACTAATAAACTCTGTATGTGTCCTAAAAATGTTGGGGATGGTTGTGATATCTGGAGGTGGTATTGATGGTCCTGGATAGGTGTGACGTGGTCTGTGGTGTTTAAAGTCTATATGCTTTTCCTTCCTCAGCCCTACATTCTTCCTCACACCCGAATTCCACTTCCTTTGGACATCTGTACATGACATGCCTGTCTGCATTAGGAGAGAAAATAATGATCTAATTAGTGTAATATAGTAAAACACTGGCTGAACTCTACTACCACAACTAAAAACAACAATAATCAGTATTAATGTGATTATAATAATAGTAATAACAACAAGAACAATACAAATACAATCATCATCTTTTATTATTGTTACTTTACTTACCTTCCACATTATTGCAGCTGCGTGACTACATGAACATCCCGCTGTCTCGATGACACCTAATTTTGTGACTAAAACCCGTCGTGATGTGACAAGTTCAGACTTTCACTCGGCTCTATGTCTGCTTTTAAGTACACAAGGTCATTTCTCACATCCTTAAAAAACACACAACCGACTTTATTACTATGAAGATATTTATGAGCTTCCGAGCTTTTCAAAGTGCTCATTGCCGTCGCAAGCAGTGGAATCAAGAAAGCAGTTCATATGCTACTGTGCGTTACCCGAGGTCACTTCTTTAAATCGTCCTCCCAATCTTCTACCAAAGAAGGAATGAGCACCCGAATATTGTCCTTTTTAAGATCCGTTATGTTGTGCTGCCACATCGCGAAAACCGGAAGACTGACAGGACGAACGCCGCAACGACAACTGTTTACTTATGAGGTTTGTTTACTTCTTCAAGAAAGCAGAGCCGGAAGTACATAGCACATTTCGCGCAAAGCACCATGGGGCGTCGGGAAAAAGGTGGCTAGCCAAAGTAAACACGAATGTGAAACTAAACCGGTCCGGGGTTTAAAAATATGTTAGATACGACTGCCACAGTGCAAATAAACATTTTAGCAGAATACAGTGAGAAAAATATAAATACCTATAATTATGGGACACTATTCTCATCCACGGTAAATAAAAAAGAGCAACCCTTGTCATAACATGAAACATGAGTCACATTAAACAGAACTTGAAATATAACTATACTTTTAATTACTTTTAAATGTTAACCAATAACTACCCCCCAAAGCCTGTAAAGACCGACCTCGTTACTTATGTAAATATAATAGCAAAGTCCCCAATCAAAAAACACATTTAATTTTATTAAACAAATGTTACTGATTATAATATACGTAATTGATCCACTCAGTGTTTTTATTTGGGGTTATCCATAAAAAGATGGATTTAAAACCACTAGCAATTTCATTTCGGGCTTTGAATAGGTTTTTAATACTTCTAAACTGTCCAACACTGTCTAGATATACTTCAGGGTCACTTGAGGCATAACTTTCTAGGTACCTTAATTTCCAGGTGTTTACCCGTACCTTCATAACAGAAACATCTTCCTGTAACATTACCATAAGACATAAACCATCATACATTATTTCTAGGAATTGGAATGACACATGTGGCTCCTTGCTGTTGTGTTGATACTGAACGGGCATAGGTTAAGCATGACCACCTGCCATATGCAGAGTGTCAGTAGGAATGTCTTCATGTTGACTGTTCCGGGTCCCTCCTCAGGTCCTCCTAATTCACAGATTCCCGGTTGGGCACTGGCGCTGCGTGTTCAGCTCCTCCAGTGCTTTCACCGTTCACCTTGAATCAGTAAGGCCCTCCTCTGGAGCAAGCTTCACGCGGCTTGCGTGGATCCACTGTGGCTGAAGTTCAGTCAGCACCCCCGTTCTGGTCACTGGCAGTACAGTAGTTGGGCCCACTTTGGTTCACCTAACTTCGTTGGTTTCAGACACTTCCTCAGAATCTGCTGATTTGGAACAAATGGATGAGTAGTGCTTTCTGCAGGCAGAGGGAGAGAGAGAGATATCACCATTTATGTCATTAATATTTTAATGAGGGAATCCACATATTCCGCAATCACCACGTCCGTGTCACCTGTGGAGAGAGAGCCAGCGCGGCCTTTGACCCGAGGGTCGGGAAAGGCCTACCCATTAGTATTTCAAATGGAGAGATTAACAACGGAGGATGGTGACATTCTGAGCTCATTCAGCCGAATCTCTGTATTATTTATTTTGCCAAATTTCCACCATTTTATCATTTTACCTCACACACGGGAAAGCTTCTGTCTGTTTAGAACGGCAGTTCCAAGTGTGGTAATGAGTCGTGCTTCGTAGGCTTGTGTCTGTTGTTCTGTGCGCTTATTAGACATGAGTCCAGGATTAATTTGACTGCATTTTGTACCCCATTTATGCAATAAGTTCGATTTATTGACTTTATAACTTTTTCTTTTGAAACGTGCAAAATATACTGTTATAATGTCGACCGAGTATTACTATTGCGGTCTTGGGCAGAGCCAGACGCCCTTGTTTATCCCTTAACAAATTATTCTGGTCTGATTTCACTTAATTTGAGACCCAATGCTGTCAGATTCAGATGGATTTGCCTGTAACAATTTAATGCCAGTGACTTTTACCAGTGTTGATTGTATCATGGAAAAAGTCTCTTCAGCTTGATTCAGCATTTAACTTTTGCCAATTGGCATGCTCTTGTAACAGGTATTGATTATAACGTGTTTTATTTTTCCTTCACACAAAATCCTCATATTTTTCTACTGGAAATTAATATAAATGTGTGAGAAAAGAAAAGGAATTTTTATTTCTTTTTGAGTTCTGCGTTCGTCGCAGCTGTTATTGGCACGTTTCGTGCTCTTGCTTCAGTCCGCGGGAGGTCTGAGCGGAGCGAGGTACGCATTTTGTTCACTCCTGTTCTAATATGTGCTAAAAGGGAAAAAATCTCTAATTAATTGTTTTGTTTCATTAAGATGTGTAAATGAGTATGTATGAGTATGCTTCCTAAACTTTAAAGTCGTTTTATGTGTAAAAGTGAAATTTTAACCGACGTTGTGTGACGTTGTATGTTAGCGTGAAAGTTGGCTTGTGAAGTGGTATTGCTAATTTCTCTTCTGTGTTCGAATGTTTGGCAGGAGCAGACTTGATTTATACAACTTTGATTAAATACAATGATTAATAGCTACATTTTCCAACACATGCAGATTACACCTCATGAAAGAACCATTGAACCCGCTGATTGAATCCAGTCTTTATTCAACATCACACAACACAACTCAACAGCTTGTGCAGATTTATATGGGAGCGAATAAGCTTCGATAATTATATTCGGAAGTTACATTACAGCATAACCAAACCAGTATGCGGAATCATTTGGCTTGGAACAGGACCCATCAATGCACCAATGGTCCCCCTCCTTCTGGGCGGATGATGAAACATCCGGCCTGCAGGAAGTACATGTTTTTAGGCAATCGTTGCAATCATGTGAATCGTTGTAAAATTCACCTTTAGTTAGTCATTTGTAATGATAAAGTCATGCCATATACAACGGAGGTTGGTTTAATTGCCAGATTAGCAGTAGCCAATAAAATAACTTCATACCCCAATCAATGTTGTACTGTCATGTGTTGTGCATGATGGTTCCTACCTGGTGAGGGGTGCGTACAACTAATGGATGTGAAAAAACATTACGTTGTGCATGTTTTACCATCAACGCCACAGCAGTCACTGCTCGCAAACATGCAGGGAGGTCTTTGGCGACTGCATCTAAAAAAAAATTGACAAGTACGCCACTGGTCTATATGTTCCGACATGGGACTGAGCGAGGAATGCTGCTGCTGTGCCTGCCGACTCATGCACGTACAGATGAAAGGGTTCACCATAATTTGATAGCATGTCCATTTCAGCAGTCCACTTGATAGGTTCCTCTGCAATTGGGAGTGATGCTTCTTTCAGGATTTTGTCATATAATGAGCAGTTTGGCACCCATGCTCAACAATAGTTCACTAAACTCAAGAAGCTTTGCATTTGAGCCTTTGTTTAAGGGTGTTTGAAGGTAGTAATCGTCTTCACTCTGTCTGTGGTAAGACAAACTGTTCCTCTCTGTATTTCATGACCAAGATTGATAGCTCAGTTTCACCCATTGCAGCTTTTCTTTTGATGTCTTGAAGCCAGCCTTTGCTAATACATTGCACACAATAGTTGAAGCGGCTGTGCATGACTTGATGTCCGGGCCGGAAACCAGGATGTCGTCAGCATATTGCAATAGACAGGTGGCAGCTTTGTGTCCTTCAAAGTAGCGTGCTAAGTATGTGTTAAGGGTCAGTGTTTAAACATAGATTTAGTTTGAACTGTAAGATTAATAAATAATGTCTTTGAAGTCCATCCTGGATTAACTACAGAAGTTCACATAGATGCAATATTCCTTGTTAGTTGGCTGATGAAGGCTTTTGTTGGCAATTGATAGTCTATATATTCCATTTCAAGATTGTAGTCCATCAATAGACCGAGGTGATGCAGGCAGAGATCAGTGAGGTGCATCGCAGTTCAACCTGGCCGGTAATTTCGGTGGGGGTTTGGTGTGGTCTGTCCAAGGTTCAGACAATGTCATATGAGGTATCCCATGTCTTATGGTAGGAGTTGGCATCAGTTCATGAAGTTGGTATCCTCTGAAGTCCATCATAATAGACTGAAGTGATGTTTGGCTGGCACCAGCTGCATTTAGTCATCATCATTCAGTGACACGTAGCAGTGGAGTCCAACACGAAGCAGGAATGGTGCTGGATCAAGCCGGTTCTGGTGACCTCAGGATAGGAGTCCCGAGGTTGAGACATGGAAACAAATAAAATAATATTAGCGTAGATGCCATATAATTTATTGCAGAGTTAGCAATCATGATCAAAGTTTCTAGTTTCTGGTTCCGGCAGACCCAACTAAAGCAGCCTGTTTGTGAGTTGAAGGATAAATTATGTCTGGCTAAATAGATGAGTCTTTAGTCTAGACTTAAACTGAGGGAGTGTGTCTGCATCTCGAACAGTGTTAGGGAGACTATTCCATAGTTTAGGAGCCAAATATGAAAAGGATCTTCCTCCTTTTGTGGATTTTGATATTCTAGGAATTATTAACAGGCCAGAATTTTGCGATCGTAATGAACGTGATGAATATAGTGTGGTAGAAGGTCACTTAATTACTGTGGAGCTAGACCATTCAAAGCTTTGCATGTAGTTAATAGAATTTTAAAATGAATACGGAATTTAACAGGTAACAATGTAACAATGATAAAATGGGGCTAATATGATCATATTACTTGGTTCTCATTAGCAATCTAGCTGCTGCAAAGTGAACCCTAAGATTGTATTTTATATATATATACTTTCTGGCAATCACACTGAATTTCTTTTTGTACCTTCAGTCCAATCCTTAAAATTAATACATTTAAACAAGCATACTTTCGTTTTCTTGTTTAAGTAAAAAAGATGAAAAAAAAGAAGAGTTTTGCAAATGGCCCAAAGGAGGATTCTTCTTTTATGCCTGCTTGAGGAAGACACATTTGAAATTGAGGGACTTACTGTCAGATAATGAGGTGAAATAAAAGTGCATTTATCCATAAAGTTTATAAAGATGTAAAGAGCAGAACTATGCTCCTGGTATGCGTGTTTCAGAGACTATATGGTGTCAAAATGAACCTCAACCAAAAGATTAGCATAAACAACACCTCATTTTAGAACACAAGTGTAAACCACAACAGTTCAGAGGCTGATAACTCCAGTGCTGCTGTCATCTTAATCATTTGTAGTGTTTCCAGTGGCATTGAGAGATGGTTAAAGGTAAGAACATGATTTTATACAGTAATTTTATCTTCATTAAAACAGTTCTAGTGAGGTGAACATCTGTAGCCAGAAACAATGAAAATAAGATATCTATGATACTTTGAGCACTGATACAAACTTCTCTGTTGAAATAACATTAAAAACTGAATTAAAGTCATCAACTACTTATTAAAACCCGTAACTCTTCAGCGTTTCCATTCCAGCTGTGCCCTGATTTGTGGAGGAGTGCATTTTAGTGATTGCTGAACTTGTTGAATATTATAGCATTTATAGCTGAATTACACAACTGTGTTATTTTGAACAATAGCACAATTGTTGCAGATTGGAGCGGTGTTGTGTGGAACATTGTTTCCTCATCGGGATATGTTTCCCCCCAGCAGATCTGAATGGGGGACAGTATCTGACGGTAACATTATCCACTGTCAGATTGCGTTCCCACATGCACAAACCTAAGCCTAACCCTTGCCTAACCCTTCCCTTCCCTAACCTACACTACCATACCCTACCTACCCTAACCCCAAGCCCTATTGGGACTAGGGGAACACAATTCGATACAACACCGGCATCCCCCTTTGTGTGCCGCTCCTATGTGTTATACATTTTGCTTATAATGTAGTTGTGCCTCTGCTCGGCTTCCATCTCTGTCGCTTTTTTATTTATTTATTTTTTTGCTATGATGGTAAATGACAATGATTTGACAATTTTGTCATTTCTGTTTTTGAGAACTTTAAATCATCATGCAGTATGTAGGCTAGTCAACCTGGGGCGTGTTTCCTAAAAGCATTGTTAGCCAGCTATGGTCACAAGTTCCATCATTACCAACAAAGTTCAACGATTTGGTGTTTCCCGAAACCGTAGTTTCCACAGACATTCGCAAACAGCGTCACAAAGTTGTGTGGTTGGAACTACAGCTCTTTACCTGTGATTTGAAGCATAGTTCCTTGTTAGTTTGCTGTGTGGACGTCCTTTCACTTCACCGAGGCTGCTATATCTTTTATATCATATACACTGGTGATAAAAACTTTAAAATAATATACAGATTTAGCTCTTATGGAAAGAAATTGGTACTTTTAATCACCAAAGTGGCATTCAACTGATCACAATGTATATTCAGGACATTAATAACGTGAAAAATTACTATTACCATTTAACTGCTTCAAAGAGTTCTCGTCAAAAATCCTCCACGTGCAGCAATGACATCTTTGCAGATCATTGGCATTCTAGCGGTCAGTTTGTCCAGATTCTCAGGTGACATTTCACCCCACCCTTCCTGTAGCACTTGCTATAGATGTGACTGTCTTGTCGGGCACTTCTCACGCAACTTACAGTCTAGCTGATCCCACAAAAGCTCAATGGGGTTAAGATCCGTAACACTCTTTTCCAATGATCTGTTGTCCAATGTCTGTGTTTCTTTACCCACTCAAACTGTTGGGAAAGCCCAAACTATCAGAGTGTTGGTTTCTGGGTGAGGTCAGTCATTTGCAGTTTCCGGTAAGCAGAGAGCACAGAGTGCATTGTGGTGTTCATGGGACATGGACTGAACTTTCCTATTTCTGTGTTAGAGTGGATGTGTGTTGAGTTGTGCATCAGTGACAACATGTACGTCTTTTCATGAGTGTTGTTTCTTTAATGTTACTTGACAGAAGTAATTACAAAGTTATGGTGAATTTGTTCAAAAGCTTGAGACCACGGTAAACTCAGTGCCTTGTCTTCGCTGTTAATTTAACTTATATTTACAATATATTTGAGTTTGATATATTGGTATTGATGATTGATGTCTCCAGTATGGATAAATATTGTATAGAACTGTTCGGTAATATATTTTGTTATTTACGTGTGCGATGACTCAACAAAAATATTTTTATTAAGAAGTCTATTTTCAGATAATTCAGTTTATGAGCGCTATGCTTCATCTAGTGGTAATCAATGGTACTACCTCATAAGAATTAATGTTTACAACAGACTGTTAATGAATAAGACTGCATATTAGGTATGCACCAATTTATCGGCCAAAAATCGATATTGGCAGATATTCGCCTTGTTGACTGCCATCGCATATCTGCAAACACAATGTCATTCACCGATGGCAGTGGCCGAAGTTTATCTGTTTACATGCGTTCAAATCTGGTGACTTTGAGATAAGCATTTATTTATTTTCTTGAGTATGAGTAGCTTTCATGTAACTATTGGCTAAAGCATTTCTTCCAGTAACCGTTCAGGCAGATGCATTTTCGAGCTAAAAGAGCAAAACGCACCACAATGAATAGAGCTGAATGCAGGAGTCTCGAGAAACGTTTATATCAGTTGACGAAGTTTTTTAAACTTGACACGGCATCTAAAAATGCTGCGCTCCCATGAGAAATGCTAAAAACACAGTGAAGTGTGACACAGTTGTTAAAAGACATCCATCTAGCGAATGTTTACATTTTACAATTTTAAAACAGCGCCAGTGGATGCAAAAACACTCTGTTTGAACAGCCCCTTGTTCACATGACACAGCACTAGCTAAAGTTTCTCAAAGTTACCTCTCAAAAACACAGCCTTTAGTTTCAGTTGACAGTAGGTCAATTTACAGTGTATCCAGCTGCATCACTGCCTGGTTTGGGACTTGCACCATTTCAGATCACAAAGCCCTGCAGAGGATAGTGAGGACAGCTGAGAAGATCATCGGGATCTCTCTTCCCTCCATCAAAGACATTTATACAAAACACTGTATCTGCAAAGCCACCAGCATTGTGGACGACCCCACACATCCCTCACACAAACTCTTCACCCTCCTGCCGTCTGGCAAGAGGTACCAAAGCATTCGGGCCCTCACGACCAGACTGTGTAACAGCTTCTTCCCCCAAGCCATCAGACAGATATTGTTGGTACTGTTGTACATGAAACTGGTGTTGAGCAGGTAGAATTCAATGAAGCTGTCAGCGGAGGACATGTGAGGCGTCTATTTCTCAAACTAGAGACTCTGATGTACTTATCCTCTTGTTTAGTTGTACATCTGGTCTTCCACATCTCTTTCTGTCCTTGTTAGAGACAGTTGTGCTTTGTCTTTGAAGACTGTAGTGTACACCTGTGTATGAAATTGTAACAGTATAAGGACAGGAAAGGAGGAGGCGAGAACTGACTGAACAGTCAAAATAATGTTTAATGATAAAAGTCAACATAAAACAAACATAAACAAAGATGTAGCACAGCCGTGTGTGTCTCTCTCTCTAACTGGTGTCTCTGGCTGCACTCTCCCACTGATCAGCTGATTCAGCGGCAGCATCAGGCCCGGCCATGACTTCCTCCTCGTCACACTCCTCCCTCGCACTGGTCTGACGGATCTTGCCATTTTTTACCTAATAATGACCTTAAGTCACAGCAGTCTATTGCCTAATTTAGTAACACAAAGTCAATATTAAGCTTCATTTATTAAACCAAATGGCTTTCAACTGTATTTGATACAAAATAAATGTTACAATGACAGTAATTTCATAATGTGTCAGGAGTAGCCTAAACATCAACCATTAAAAGTATAAATGAGACTGACATTGAGAAAGTAACGAGACACATTCCTGTTTAACATTCAAGCTCTCGTTTATTCATCAAGATAAGGCAGAAAACAATGTAGGGCTTTCACACAAATATTGATTAAATTTATATATTTACCTCACATTTTTCTAAACAGAATTATCATTAATGTTAGTACGGGATGTTCTGTAGTTTGGCCGAAATTATGCAGTATGTGGATGTAAGTGAAGAAGCACTCAACAATCGCTCAAAATGATTAAGAAGTTGGCAACCTTAATTTCCGTTCATTTCACACCAAGCAGGTGGAAAAAAAGGCTAGTGGATGCTTAAATGCCATTTGGAATAAAATTGCTATTTATTTACACAACTCTAGAGAAAGTCTATTTGCGGGACGTTTTTTAATCGGCATGACAGCACACTTAAATGATAAGTAATAATCACTGTCTATTCTAATGCACTAATTAAATTGTAATGGTTTAGTGGCTGAATGAACCCACTGTACATTTGTTGTAGGTGTTGCTCTGGTGATGTCATTCAGAATGGCTCCTCCTCTTCCTCTGATCTTTCTGCTCATGATGCAGGGTGAGTCACTGATGTTACAGTATCACCTCCAAAAAACTGAGAACATTTTGCATTTATTGATCAACCAAGCACATTTATTGTGTTTCCAGTAACAGGTTTCATTGTTTGATTTATTATATTTCCATTACAGCATGTTGTTCAGTTCAGTTTTCACAGTCTTAACACTTTAAAAAACAGTTGCAAACCATCGAAGAGCTCTTCACACTTTAGACGCCTCATTCTCTGAATTAGTTCTTCATTTGTAACTGCTGCTGCTAATGTATTCATTATGAATTTTGTGTTTCAGGGGTTTATACTGATGATTGGGGTGTGAGTTACAGCCGTCCAAACATCTGTGCACTAAAGGGGTCATCAGTGATAATGTCCTGCACTTATAAATACCCTCCTGGACATAAGATCGAGAAAGTGTTCTGGACCAAAACTGATGTTAAAGTTAATGGTGAGTATCCAGATCTGTCTGATGACACTGAATACAGTCAGAGGATTCAGTATCTGGGAGATAAACAGCAGAACTGCACCATCAGACTGAATGATGTGACGCAGAACGATTCACACAAGTACTATTTCAGATTCACTACTAATATAACTGTTGGAAAATGGCTTGGTAGACCTGGAGTGACTCTTGATATCACAGGTAACATTTTTCACAATTCAGTCTTGATTGTTTTTATTTGGGTTTATGATCTCCATTTAAGATCAATTATATTCTGGGAAAGAAATCTTCATCCACAATATATCCAGATGTCAAGTGTTGTTGTTGTCAGATCTTCATGTGGAGTCTCCTGAGAGCGTGACAGAGGGAGATACAGTCAGTCTGACATGTAAAAGCACCTGTAATCTGTCTGACAGAACAACATTCATCTGGTTGAAAAACACACAGTCATTAACTGAGAGAAACAATAAACTCGTCCTGCAGTCAGTCAGAAGAGAGGATGCAGGCAGATATATCTGTGCTGTACACGGACACAAACTCACATCACCTCATGTTGATCTCAATGTCAGGTGTAAGTATAGAGTCATTTATGCTTTGAGATTTTATAAGCTTTGATTGATCTTGTCATTAATACACTGGAAATAATCTATCATTAGATTCCCCAAAGGAGACGTTTGTTGTGCTGTCACTTTAAATGTCATATGTGAGTTTATGATGTTGCAGTAACTGTTGTAACAGATCACTGGATTATCAATCTCAAAACATGATTATACATTTTATTTTTCTGATTTAGATTCACCCAGGAATGTCTCAGTGTCCATGAGTGGATCTGCTGAAATAGTTTTGGATGATTCAGTGAATCTGACCTGCAGCAGTGATTCAAACCCACCTGTTCTGAACTACACCTGGTTTAAGGTGAATGAAAGTTCATCTGTTGGATCGGGACAGAGTTACAGTGCACTACAGAGTGGATTCTTCTACTGTGTGGCTCAGAATCAACATGGATCTCAGAGATCAGCTGCTGTATTCATTAATGTTACAGGTAGTGTCTCTCATAAATATTTTTACAATAGTCTTTCTAATCTGAAATTAATGTGCATGAATGTTTTGCTCTTTTCTTTTGTCTCTTTTGTAGGAAATAAGATGATATTGTATGTATCTGTGATTTGTGGAGCTAGTTTTGTCATCATCATCATCTTGTCAGTTTGGTGAGATGTGTGGAATTTGCTTACAATGTTTAATATATTATTATTATTATTATTATTGTTATTATTGTTATTATTATTATTATTGTGAAACATGTTAAAGATCCCATTAATTTGAGTTTTATGGCTTTTAGCTCATGTCTGTTAGCTTTGAGGTCATCTATAAGATACTCTACTCCTAAAAGTTCAAACTAAGTCTTTTATAAACTAGGTTTGGGAGGAGCAAGGTCTCAAGCTGGACAGCAAGCCACACATGTTTACCATATCATCTAAGCAGGATTAACAGATTCATCACTGTGTTTAATCATGTTTCATGACTGTCACATAAATGGCTACTGGCTGTTTAATTCTAAAAATAATAAGAGATGGGTCCTTTGATATGTCAAGTGTTTGGGGTCTTTAACAGCATATGATCTACAAGAACATGTTATTACTCCTCACTGTTATATAACATAATCAATAATATGCTGTTTGTTTTCACGGAGAATCAGGTGGGTGAAAAAGAGAAATGATACAGACACAGTCGACACTCAGGTGAGATGATTCTCTCATTTTCAATATGTACAATATGTTTCATATTTCTTATGTTGTTGTTTGTTTTGTTTCTCAGTAATATAAAAAACAGTTTTCTCATCAGTAAGCAGTGCATGGGTGTGTGTAGATTTCATTAAGCCACAATCTGTCATGTTGCATGAATTTTGAAGTGCTTATGGTCACCAGTGATGTAATGATCAGATTGAGAACTAAATCAATGAATCTAGTTGATGAATTGTTTTGGTATTTTTTGCTGATTTTTCTCTGTTTTGTCTTTAATAACAAAGAATGTTCATCCCAGCCCTCATCATGCCAAGAGTATTTCTGATTGTGATGTTGAACTGAATGATTTAATTTATGAGAATGTAACGGTAAGTGTTTTAGTTTCATTATACAGAAAAAGACTGAACTCTCTCCACTAACAGCCAACAGACATTTAATGCTGCTTATGACCAGCCAATAAACATTTGATATTTTGACTCTCGCTTTATTGTACTTCATATAAGAACTGTCTTTTCCTATCTCTCCTTCATTCATAAAGGATGATCATCACTCCTCTGATGATTCTTCTGTGTATCAGAATCTTACAGGATCAGAACTCATCAAATTACTCTTTATCTTGACTTTATCTTACATTTATAACATTTTCAGCTGGACAGGAAGATGCTGTAGCGGCTGATGAAACACAACACAATATTTACAGCTGTTTTGCTCTGTGTGGGAGGAGCTCTGGATGATTGACTGAAGTGTCATGATGATGTGTTGCTGTAATGTGATCATTATTTTATAGAAGGATTAAAGGGTTAGTTCACCAAAAAATGAAAACTACCCCATCATTTTCTCACCCTCATGCCATCCACAATCAGAGTTTTATTAAAAAATATCCTGGCTCTTCCAAGCTTTATAATGGGAGTGAATGGTACCTTAGATTTTGAAGCCCAAAAGAGCGCATCCATCCATCAAAGAAGTAATCCATATGGCTCCAGGGGGTTCATAAAGGCCTTTTGAAGCAAAGCGATGCATTTTTGTAAGAAAAATATCCATATTTATAACATTTATAACTAATAAACTGTAATCACTGTATTCCTGTAACACCGTCAGCGCATTCACGAGAGAGTCGAGTTCCGGGATATGACGTAGGCGTAGCGTAAGATCTTGTGAGAAGTGACGAACGGGAAAGCGCAGTGGATAGAGGAAGCCAGTGATTATAGTTTATAAAGTTATAAATATGGATATTTTTCTAACAAAAAAAACGCATTGTTTCACTTCAGAAGGCCTTTATTAACCCCCTGGAGCCGTATGGATTACTTTTTTGATGGATAGATGCGCTTTTTTGGGCTACAAAATCTGGGGTACCATTCAGGATTTTTTTAATATAACTCCGATTATGTTTGGCTGAAAGAAGAATGTCATATACACATAAGATGTATTGAGAGTGAGTAAATTATGGGATAATTTTCATTTTTGGGCAAACTAACCCCTTTAAGTGTGTTACCACTGAATTATGTTTTTCTTTTATGCTTTACATTTTCTTTGTTTACTTCATTTAGATGATTTATGCTTTTCACCTTAAGTTTAATTAATGCTGATGATTTCTCATGAATGACTGAAAATAAACATTTAACATTTTTACCGTTCCACAGCCTTGTGTAATTCAAAACTTCACCATAACACAATGCAAACATTCAATCAATATAAAAACAGCAGAGAAAGTCAAATAAACTCAAATGTACCAACAACTGCAACATATGGTGCAGATTATGAATTATGTTGCAGATTATCGCTGTCCTTTTCTGCATATCGCAACACCATTTTGTGGTCTGTTCTGCATAACGCGGCGGCTCAATTTAGTTTATCGCTGCCCATTCAGCCATTTCACGGCCGACCCACAAGCCTGCTCCGTTCTCCCGATGGCCAGTCCGCTCCTGCCGGTATGACAGATTACCAATCCAGCCGTGCTTCCAGTGCACAGCAATATAAAATAGCAACAAGACATACAGTATATAATAATAAAAAATAATAAAAACAATTAATAAAAAAAGTAATACAAATTTAATAGAAAATGAAGCATATATAAAATACACAATAATACTAATATATATATATATGTGTGTGTGTGTGTGTGTGTGTGTGTGTGTGTGTGTGTGTGTGTAATGGCGGAAGAGGTTGGATGTGTTGGGTAAGTATAAAATAGATTAGACTGTGTTGCACATAATTAATTCTCAATGCTGCAATTTGAACTGTTGTTGTAAGATCATGAGACGGATCGCCTGAGGGAAAAACTGTTCCTCTGCCTGATGGTTTTGGTGCTCAGAGCTCTGAATTGTTGGCAAGAAGGCAGTTCAAAAAGGTAGTGAGCTGGGTAGGTGAGTGGGATCCAGAGGGATTTTTACAGCCTTTTTCCTCTCTCTGGGAGTGTATAGGTCTTGAATGGAGGGCAAGGGGCAACCAATAATCCTCTCAGCAGTCCAAACTGTCCTTTGCAGTTTTCAGATATCCGATTTTGTAGGTGAACCAAACCAGACAGTTATTGAAGTGCAGAGGACAAACTAAATGAATGCTGAGTACAACTGAATCAGCAGCGCCTTTGGCAGATTGAACTTCCTCAGCTGGCAAAGGAGGTACAACCTCTGCTGGGCATTTTTCACAATGTGGGTCTCCCACTTCAGGTCCTGTGAGATGGTAGTGCCCAGGAACCTGAATGACTCCTCTGCTGCCACAGTGCTGTTTAGAATGGTGAGGGGGTCAGTGTTGGGGTGTTCCTTGTAAAGTCCACAATCATCTCCACTGTTTTTAGCATGTTCAGCTCCAGGTTGTTTTGATAGCACCAGACAGCCAGCTGTTTAAAATCGCTTTTGTATGCAGACTCATCATCATCTCGGATAAGGCCAATGACTGTGGTGCCATCTGCAAACTTCAGGAGCTTGACAGGGGGTCCTTGGTGATGCAGTCATTGGTGTAGAGGGAGAAGAGTAGTGGGGAGAGCACACGTCCCTGGGGGGCACCAGTGCTGATTGTGCAGGAAGTTAATATCCCCTGTCTCACAAGCTACTACCTGTCTGTCAGAAAGCTGGTAATGCACTGACAGATAGACATGGGAAAAGAGTTGGTGTAATTTAGTCTGGAGTATAGCTGGGATGATTGTGTTAAAAGCTGAACTGAAGTCCATAAAAGGATCCTTGCATACGTATGTCCCTAGTCTGTCCAGATGTTGCAGGATATTATGCAATCCCATGTTCACTGCATCCTCCACAGACCTGTTTCCTTGATAAGCTAATTGAAGTGGATCTAGAAAGGGTCCTTCAGGTGGGCCAACACCAGTGTCTCAAATGATTTCATGGCCACAGATGTCATCGCGACTGGTCCGTAGTCATTAAATCCTGTGATTTTTGGTTTCTTTAGGACAGGAATGATGATTGAGTGTTTGAAGCAGCATGGGACTTCACACTGCTCCAGTTATCTCTTGAAAATCAGTGTGAAGATGAGGGCCAGCTGGCTAGCATGGGATCTGAGACACAGGGGTGAAACTTCATCTGGGCCCTGTGCTTTCCTTGTATTTTGTTTTTGGTAGACATGGCACACTTCCTCTTCACAATCTTAAGTGCAGGTTGAGTAGCAGGAGGGTGGAAGAGGGGAGTTGCAGGAGGTGTTGGTGTTTGTGTTAAGTGAAGGTCAGAGAGGGTGTGGGGTGTGAGATTGGGCCTTTCAAATCTACAGTTAAACACATTCTCGTCGTCAGCCTGTTGTTGGTCCTCCACAGGGTTGGGGGCAGGAGTCCTGTAATTCATAAATTGTTACATGCCACTCCACACTGATGCAGGGTCATTAGCTGAAAACTATTTTTTTTAGCTTCTCAGAGTATCCTTTTTTTAGCCAGTCTAATTTCCTTATTCAGTGTGTTCCTGGCCTGATTGTACAAGACACCTTTTTATGCATCCTCTTTGGCCTGACGAAGCGGAAGCCATCCGCGTCTGTATGATAATGCCAAAGGTGTACCCTGGCCACCTCTCATTGACATGGTGAGAAACCCCATTGTATTCAACAAGAAAACTTTGTTGTCAGTTATAAATCTTTGAATTTTACTTTATGTGCCAAACCTCAATGTTTTTTTAAAGCTTATTAACCTGTTGATATGCAATCGCTCTAACTCGGGAGTGATGTCACTCTGTTTACATTTAATATAGAATTTACCATCTATAAATGTAATTAATGTTAAATAATGATACATCTTTTCAAAGGTCTAAGGGTTCAACATTGATATCCGATCTCGGTTTCACGATAGCAATGCTCCAGAAACAGCAATTTAGTTATTTGTGCCAGGAGTACAAATGAAAACATGCAATATCAAAACGGGACTTCATACATTTATTATGAAAACACGATCGCCAGATGAATCTAGTTCACCACACTTGGGTCAATTTTACATGGCAAGCGTTCATTGAAAAACATTCAATAGCACTTTTGTCCATAAAAGTGATCAATCTGGGAAATATTGATATATTCTCCATTGTTTACATGAGATCCCGTCTGGAGGAATTACCCTTCGTTGTCATTCTTCTACAAACTCTGCAATCTGAGCAGCGTTCATGTTGTAAAACTGTATTTTATCTTATATATTAGACCCGTAAACAAAATGAGCCTGTCTCCAAAGTCTTATTCTTTTAAATAGCCAAGAAGTGCCATCAGATTTTGTGTCGTCTTGAAAGGCGGAGCCTTAATTTTACTCTCTACACCGGCAGTGATTTTCAGAGAAAAAAGCTGCAGGAAGCTAATTTTTTGTTAGATCATCTTCAAATTTGAAACATAACTTCTTTTGACTTGTGCCATTGAGAACATTGTATTTCTGGGTTGTCTTGGCACTTCTGTTTTTGTTTGTTTAGATTATAAAACATGTTCAGCACAAAATATTTCCATTACTATAAACTTCGGCTTCTCTAACTTAATTAATTTATTATAATAAATTCATTTAAAACTTGGGAAATAAAGACCGAAGTGTCTTCTTTCAAAAAATAATACAAGTGTGTACATACTCCAAAGGGTCCCGTAAATACAACCATTTAAAATCAGGTATGTCATTTTCATGGTTTGTGCTCAAAAAGGGGGTGTGTGTCAACAGGCTAAGACAAATTATTAATTAGCTCAGATGAACATTAACATTATAAACACTTCACCACTCATCAGATTTTCCCTTAATTTAATAAAAGCATTTGTCATAGAGAACAGAATAAATGACACTCACTTTGTGAAGTGCTGCACCACACAGGAACAGTCACATGATTAATAACTCACGTGTCTTGCATCTCCCCTCTAACATCATTTATCACAGGAGAAAGTAGAATCGTTTACTTCCCCCTCAGAAATCCCAACATTAAATGTATCAAATAGCACAAATAACTCTTAACAAACACATTAAATGAACACTCACGCTCAATCTATGTCATGGAGGCTTCTTCAATCTCGCCCCATGAAGATCACTTGCACACAGAGAGACATAAGTTCTGTGCGACATTTGAACTTTCCGACTGCCCAACAAACACACTCAAACAACCCAAGTTAGCTCACACTCTTTTCCTCAAAAATTAAGTTTCTCTCCACTCCAACACACACACACACACCCACCCACCCACCCACCAGCTGACACAAGCACACAGGGATCTCTAACACCGGACACTACATCACCCTCTCTTTTGGCTACTTCACATTCACAAGGGTGACCTCTAGGGGTATGTAGTCCAATTGCAGGCTATTGCAGGCTTAGAATGGTGGTGGCGTAGTGGGCTAAATCACATATCTGGTAATCAGAAGGTTGCTGGTTTGATCCCCACAGTCACCACCATTGTGTCCTTGAGTAAGGCACTTAACTCCAGGTTGCTCCGGGGGGATTGTCCCTGTAATAAGTGCTCTGTAAGTCACGTTGGATAAAAGCATCTGCCAAATGCATAAATGTAAATGTAAATGTATTATTGGCCTGGTTACATATAATATTTCAGATCCATTAACCCAACCACATTTCTAAACCGAACCAATAACCAACAATATATAACATGAAAGAGACACTTAGAATTTCATAATTTTATATACATTAGATTATTTTTAACACCCAACCACAAATTTATGCCTAAACTCAACAAGTTCAACAAGCAAGTAAAGTACAGTCAAAATATTCTATTTATAAAATTACACTTTAATAATATTCCAAACCATACAATGGCATTGTGTGAGTAGCAGTGAAAATTAAAGTTTTAATCTGAAAAAATATTCCTCCTCCGTGAATGCATCCTGATCCTGTGTCATCCTGATTCTACTGGTACGTCTCATTCAAAACATGCATGTATATCCGAACTTGAAGTCGTTGTAATCGGTCACAAGGCACGTGAGAGCCAATGGCATAATTGAGTCTCTAATGTCAAACCTGTGTCATTACTCTTGAGGCGGCATATTTTTAATGTGCTATAACGAAACTTGCGTTGATCGCGATTGGTGACTAAAGACGTATGTTTAGGTTTGTTCTTCACATAAAATGATTGTAAGACTCTGAATCCAACCTGAATGAAACGGGTCACTTCAGCAGTGCAGAATGTGTACAGACAGATAAACAACAGATTAAATATTAACCACTGTGAATGAAAGTTGCTGCTTTAAATTAAATGAAGATCATACCGCCAACATGTCACAATGAGAAAATTGTACCCCAATGTCAGGGGCGATACCATGATCAATGGACACATGTAGATGCTTCACGCTGTCCAATATTCAAGCCCAAATCTATGCCCTTGACCAACATATCATTAAACTATGCTAAAATTCGAATGCCCATCGCGTCAGGCAGTTGACGTCAAAGGTTTCTCATTGAAAAGAACGCACTTGCCGGATGCGTCGTAAATCTGGGACCAGAGGGTGCTTTTGGCGTCTGTAGATTGACGCGATGGGCTCTTGCACAAGCATCAGTCTTTGAAGCCTTTGGAGTGAGAACGTGTTGGCTGTCCATATTTACTGACATCTCAAACTAAAAAACTAAATAAATAGATCCTGTCCCAAAAATCTAGATACATCTTCCATTCCATGCACATTTTTACCACATTCTTCCACCTCAGAGGTCACAATAACTGTAATGTCTTTTAACATGAACTGTTCTCATCACCTGAATCCAGTGGTGAACAGACGATCCAGTGCTCTGGATTAATAAATACATGACAAATGAACAGATAAATTAACATTGCAGTCAGTTTAAAAGGAAAAGTTTTTTACTTCCATTTTATTCAGAGGAAATCATGAAAAACAGTCAGAAATGTCATCAGTAGCAATAGGAACATTTTTAATTTTGAAAATGTTTATATTGAAATATATTGTGGTTACCATAGCTGAAAGTTTACCATTAAAATTTAAAATATATATAAATTTTTAATTTAATTTTTTTAATTGCCCAATTGTCACACATTATACATACATTTCTGCATATATACAGTGAAATTATTTATTTTTCACATATCCCAGCTATGCTGGGGTCAGAGTGCAGGGTCAGCCATGATTCAGCACCCCTGGAGCAGATAGGATCAAGGGCCTTGCTCAAGGGCCACACAGTGGTGTCTTGGCGGTGCTGGGGCTTGAACCCCCAATCTTCTGGTCAGTAATCCAGAGCCTTAACCGCTGAGCCACCACTGCCCTATTAAACTATATTGAAGTGTTCAATCAATATATCAAGTCGTGCATGCGCCTGAGAAAATAACATTGGAAAGGTACATACGATGGACACCGGAGAAGTCAGAAGACGCAAATGAACATCAGTTCCAAAAGAAGAGACCGTCAAACTTTGTTAATGGCAACTCTGAATTCTGGATCAAGATGAATGAGCTTGTCGAGAGTCACCTATGGGCATTCAGAGCTTCATACAAGATGCCAGCAACGGCAACTGCAACCTGGAAAGATCTGACACCCTCCAACTTTTCTAAATTTAAACATGCAGACGAGATAGCTACCCTAATAGCTGAACCCAATAAGAAAGCCCAAAATTGGCTGGGAAATGTTTCATGGCAGTGGAGATGTCCATAAGTATGCAGAAAAGGAGTGGGAAGCCTTCCAGGCACATTGTGGACTGGATAATACAGAAAGGGACAGCAAGGTCTTCCTTAGGCTCTTCAAAGAGGGCCTCACGAAGGACCACAAATAGGTGAGGAAGGACATGAAGATACCTATGGCAGATACTTTGGAAAGGGTTCTCCGTAGAGTGGAAATATTTGCTGTGAGAACTGGACCCACTTGCTCTGGGTGTGGGCAAACCACACCCTATCATTCTCTGGCCCAATGCCCTGGAAGGTGCCACACAATTCCAAGCACAAGAGCACATCAAGCGGTCCCCAATGTCAATTTTCCATTTCCTATTGTCATTGTTTCCAAAGTATGGGGTAGTGGTGAAATTTTTCGAAATGCTCAATTTTTGGTGGAAGAAAACGCCTTTCTAGTGAGGAGGAATTTTTAGACATTGCACCTCTACTTAGGTGTGGGGGCCCATCCAGGGCCATATATTTAAATCCAAGTACATATCTGCTTTTTAAACGTCTAATGCCCTCTTCCTCTTGGGTGTGATGTCAATCTCTGATGAGGGTCACATGATCACACAGTCATCACCAAAGTGTCAAATTTTCAAAAGGCTTTTCACTACATAGGAATTGAAAGTGGTGAATACAAATAACAGAAAGAGATAAAAGAGAAGTGACATGTTGGAGAACAAGCTCTTGACTCTTTCAAAAGGATTTATTAAGGGTTTATTTCATTATCAGTTCATGTTTTTCTCCACTAAGAATCAGCACACTGGATTGACATTGTGTAAAGTTACCCTCAATTTAACTCTCATTCATTTATAACATTCAGTGAAATCTGCTTCTTAGCTGCAAAAGAAAAGTTAAAATGAATCTCAAACAAATGTTCAGCATGCACAACACCTAATTTTAAAACGGAAAGTACAAACCACAACGGCTCAGAGACAGAAAACCCTGATGCAGCTGCCAACTTAGACATTGGTAGGGTTGCCATCTGCTTTGAATGATGGTGAAAGGTAAGAGCATGATTTACTTATTTTATTTTATAATAACATATTCGGTTCATGGCTTGGAGTTTGTGAATTCAGAAAAATCCACAATAAGACATTCCTCAAACTGATCTGTGTGTGTTTCACAGCTTACAGTAAATCTATGATGATCAATCTTCTAGAAAGTAAAAAAAAAATAAAAAATCACCAGCTTGATATGGACAACGATAAAGTTTTCTGTGAAATCTGCATCACAAATGGAATAAGCTAATAAATATATGATGTTTATTAACAGATAAAGACACTTAATCTTAGTGTGTGTTTGTTGTTTTCCCTTTAAAATGTATTTATTGATTATCGCGGTTTCGTCTCACTTTAATAGTGTTTACCTTTCAATTCAGCTCATAGCTAAATGAGGACGGATTACATTGAGGTAGATTGACATTCAGGTACAATTAATTTATTAAATTAGGCACAATAAAAAAAATGTGGCAGGCTCAAACAACAACAAAGAAATTAGTGTAGAAAAATAGTTTAGACTTTCCAATAAATTTCTTTCCATCCAAAGATAGTAACAACCGACTGGCATCCGTAACCCAACAAAATAGACAAAATGTGCTCAAGGATATCTCAGTACTTGCTAAAAGCCTCAAACAAATCTCTTGATTATTTTCCACATTTCAAGTCACAATTCTTTTAGATTGAATTTGACTTTCACAGAATGAACTTGAATATTACAGTTGGTCAAGCCAAATTCACAGTTTACATTTTTGGAAAAAATAAGGAATAAAACTTGCCAAGTCAAATTCATCCCTGCAATTCCACCTGTTTACCAGCAGAGTTAATCAATGAGCTCTTCATCGAGTTTACTCTTTACTCAAGTGTATTTATAGTCACTAATAGAACTGATCAGATCTTAGTATGTTATTTCCCTGAGAGTTTAATCCTGCCTGTTTCCCAGATTTCAGTTATTTATATGTATTTTTGGTTATTTATAAATTGATCCATGATTGCTGTAATGATTATAGTGATCATAATATCTTTATATGATTTGTTGTATATTTAACATGATTTTGGGAAAACGTAAACATCTCTATCAAATCATCAAAGCTGAAATAATCCACTGTACATTTGTTGTAGGTGTTGCGATGGTGATGTCAGTCAGAATGGCTCCTCCTCTTCCTCTGATCTTTCTGCTCATGATTCAGGGTGAGATATTGATAGTACATCACTACTTTAAAACAATTGCAAACTATTAAATAGGTCTTCACACTTCAGAAGCTGCTGTTAATTTCTACATTGTGGTTTTTGTGTTTCAGGGGTTTATAGTGCTGATGATTGGAGTGTGAGTTACAGGTTTACAAACATCTGTGCACTAAAGGGGTCATCAGTGATAATGTCCTGCACTTATAAATACCCTCCTGGATATAAGATCGAGAAAGTGTTCTGGACCAAAACTGATGTTAAAGAACAAGACGAAGAGTTTCCAGATCTGTTTAATGACCCAGAATACAGTCAGAGGATTCAGTATCTGGGAGATAAACAGCAGAACTGCACCATCAGACTGAATGATGTGACACAGAAGGATTCACACAAGTACTATTTCAGATTCATTACTGATAAACCTGATGGAAGATGGATTGGTAAACCTGGAGTGACTCTTGATATCACAGGTGACATTTTTCACAATTCAATCTTGATTGTTTTTATTTGGGTTTATGATCTCATTTAAGATCAATTATATTCTGGGAAAGAAATCTTCATCCACAATATATCCAGATGTCAA
Organism: Moxostoma hubbsi; assembly: GCA_032164185.1. Lineage (NCBI taxonomy): Eukaryota > Metazoa > Chordata > Actinopteri > Cypriniformes > Catostomidae > Moxostoma > Moxostoma hubbsi. The sequence continues at coordinate 3,539,561 of JAVLUX010000012.1, forward strand.
GTGTTGTTGTTGTCAGATCTTCATGTGGAGTCTCCTGAGAGCGTGACAGAGGGAGATACAGTCAGTCTGACATGTAAAAGCACCTGTAATCTGTCTGACAGAACAACATTCATCTGGTTGAAAAACACACAGTCATTAACTGAGAGAAACAATAAACTCGTCCTGCAGTCAGTCAGAAGAGAGGATGCAGGCAGATATATCTGTGCTGTACACGGACACAATCTCACATCACCTCATGTTGATCTCAATGTCATGTGTAAGTATAGAGTCATTTATGCCTTCAGAGTTTATTAGCTGTAATTGATCTTGTCACTGATACACTGGAAATAATCTTCCATTAGATCCCCCAAAGGAGACGTTTGTTGTGGTGAATCCATCTGCTGAAATAGTTTTGGGTGATTCAGTGAATCTGACCTGCAGCAGTGATTCAAACCCACCTGTTCTGAACTACACCTGGTTTAAGGTGAATGAAAGTTCATCTGTTGGATCGGGACAGAGTTACAGTGCACTACAGAGTGGATTCTTCTACTGTGTGGCTCAGAATCAACATGGATCTCAGAGATCAGCTGCTGTATCAGTCACTTTTAAAGGTAGGGTTAGTGTCACGGACATTGCTGGGGCAATTTTACCTATCATTGAGTATTTTTGAATGTCCATATTCTTGAACTGACCAGCATAGTCAGAACTTCAGGAGTTATGGGATATTAGTTACAGGAAGCCAAATACACGAAGTGCGGCAGACCGAGCAACGGCCCAATCAACTGGATAGAAGGTCACTTGCTATCACTTTCGACCCACCCTCCCACCCGTCCTCCCAAAGATCACATCCTTGTACCAGTTCTGTTTTAAGTATCACATTTTCTTTCTTAAATTGTTAATCTTTACTCTTATCTTTACCTAGAGATATGGCACTTCCCATCCGTTATGCTCCATCCACCAACATGTTGTTTGTTAATAAAGAACATCTCGGGTTACTTAACTGTAAAACCTGTTCCCTGAAAAAGCAGAACGAGATGATTAGCACTTTGGAAATGACTTTTAGGAGTGACCAGCTGTGAATATGTGTGCAACACGTCAATGAAATTGACTGGAATTTATAGCCTCCGCCAGTGACATCATCAGGATGCGCCGGTACCAGGGGCTATAAATAGATGCGCCACAGGTGCATCGTCAGGTATTTTGTCTGAAGAGCAGTCCTGGGGCATCCTCAGTGCTGCAATGAAGCGCAGCATCTCGTTCCACTTTTTCAGGGAACAGGGGTTACAGTTAACATGTTCTTTGGCCCCTTTGACTAGGAGATTTTGCAGTTCTTGTGACAGTAAATATATTTGATCCGGTTTCACATTAGTGGGAACCATGCCATTGAAACATGGAGGACGGCGAACAAATTTAATTCTGTAGCCATTCTCTACTGTCTTTAGGACCCACATAGAAAAACTCGGCGGAAGCTTTCAAGCTGCCAGATTCTCTGAAATGGGTACCAATTTTGATACTTCTCATTGAGGGAATGTCGGATGTTCCATGTCCTGGGTGACAACAGGAAGCAACGGAACACCCAACATTATGCCTGAAACCTCTATCTCCCAAAACACTGAAGGTGGTGGGAATAGAGAGGTTCCATGCGTGCGGTCCCGGGGGGGGTACCCCCACAAGGCTGGGCGCAAGACCGTCAGGGCTTTCTCTTTCTGGATATAATGGTCCTGAGGTCTTGCTTTGGAGGCTGCTGAGGGCGACAAGCCGGTCCCCAGTCTTTACAAGGGGGAGCGCGATTCACCACGCTTTATTTCTGAGCCTCCCTTCTAGAAGGACCGGGGCGGGGCTGGGTTGCCGGTGGCCCCTCCCCCTGAGTGCAGCGAGGAAGGAATTGCCCGAAGGCTTCCTCATGACTCTTTGCCTCCTGAAATCTGTTTCATCGAGTTACCGAACAAGCCAGAAGGTGAAACCGGGGCATCATGAAGGAATACTTTGTCCTTAATTCTGATGCCCGAAAGGTTCAACCATAAGTGTCTCTCCATGCTGACCAAAGCTGCCATCGACCGGCCAATGGCACGAGCCGTCTGTTTGGTCGGCAGGAGAGATAGATCCGTGGCTTAACGAAGCTCTGAAAAAGCCTCTTCGTCGACCGTACTACTCGCACTCAGGTACTTCAATAGATCAGCCTAGTACGCTTGTAACAGCGCCATGGTGTGTAGAGCGGCACCAGCCTGACCTGCAGCTTGACAAGCCTTCCCCACAAGGGTTGAGGTGGTCCTACACGGCTTTGTGGGGAGAGTTGGTCTTTTTAATGATGATGCCGTACCAAGCGAGAGATAACCTACGAGCATCTCTTCTACCCGTGGCATCGTTGTATACCCCCGAGCCTTAGCACTCACAATAGTCGAATATGTCGATGTTGAGGGCACAAAGACACGGGAAGTATAAGGTGTCTTCCATGAACGAGTGAACTCGTAATGGAGATCATCAATGAAGGGGAGGGACTGACTTTGAGTTCCCTCTCCCCGGCCACCAGACAGAAATCTCTCCTCTAATTTTGATTGTTTGGGGGTCTCTTGTTCATGCGGCCAGTCTAACTGTAGTCTGACCATCGCACGAGTAACAACCTCGAACAATTTCTCAACCACTTTATTATTACACGAGGAATGCTCTGAGATAGGCAACTCAGAATCCGCCGTCCCAAGAGATTCATCGTCCCTCTCATGAACTGAAGAGGCGCTGGGGCGTGCTTCAAAATCACGTGAGGGACCGGCTGGATCTGGAGAGAGAGCGAGTGATAGGGACGAACCCATCTCTCGCTCCTCAGCCAGATCTATACGTGAGCCCCATGATGAAATGGTGGGGGCCGGCTCTTGAAAATAAGCGAGGCGAGCACACAGCATTTTAACTGTGAGAAGCTCACAATGCTCACACTCACCTCGCTTCAACGCAAGAGCAGCATGCTCTTCCCCCAAACAAACAAAACAAAACTGGTGTGTGTCTGATTCAGCCATACCACGTAGACAGGGAAACACACATTGTTTGTTTTGGTTTTTGCTCATTTTCTTTGTCTTTCACACATAAGTGATAGAGGAAAGAAGAAAAGAGGAGAAAAATATTTCGCATCTAACTCCTATCAGAGGAAAATATAGAATTTGAAAGGCTTGAGAAGCACAACAAAACACAGATTGGTCTGAAAACAAAATACCTGATGATGCCCCTGTAGCGCATCTATTTATAGCCCCTGGTACTGGCGCATTCTGATGATGTCACCAGCAGAAGCTATAAATTCCAGTCAATTTCATTGACATGTTTCACACAAATTCACAGCTGGTCACTCCTAAAAGATATTCCCAAAGCGCAAAATCAACGCAGCATTAAAGTGTAGCTTTTGATAGGGAACAAGATCTGGATAGATACAGGACCTCAGTTGTGATCTCAAAATGCTTAAAATTTGATATTTTTGAAGCAAAATTTTAAAAACGTTTCCTCTGGGACAATGAAGACCCCAGCACCTGTGGTTTGCCCTCTGCCTCAGATGTTGTCAAATTAACCTGCATTACTCTGCTTAAAGTTAATGAAATTCATCTGTTTGTTTGTTTTTTCCTATTGTTCTTTTGAAGGAAATGCACTATACATATTTTTGGGAGCTGTGACATGTGGAGCTGCAGTTGTTGTCATTGCATTACTAATTTGGTAAGATATGTGTGGTATTTTATTTGGTTGCAATATTTTTGTGCTACATTCATAAAATGTTGAGCTGTACATGTTCTGCCTCTATTTCACAAAGATCTTTTGGCTTTATTTATGGAAATGTCCTGTTATTTACAAATAAGATGACATTTATCAAACAGAGTAGTAAATAATTAGACATAATTTGGTTCAGGTATGAACCATAACAGCTTGGAAAAGCCTTTCAATATATCCCAACTTTCTGTTTAAATAGGAAATATTCAACACAGGCACGAACACGGCACTTGTCAAGTTGTTTCATGGGGTCTTTTTTTTCAGCATATATTTCTAAATGTTAATAGGATAGTTCACATAAAAATTAAAATGATCTCATTACTTAATCACCCTCGTGATATCGCAGGTGTGTATGGCTTTCTTTCTTCACCAGGACACATTTGAAGAAAAATAGAATAATATCACGGCTCTGTAGGTCCTTAAAATGCAAGTGAATGGAGATTTCTTGTTTGAAGCTCAATAATCACAGTTAGTCAGCATAAACGTCATCCACATGACACCAGCTGTTAAATGAATGTCTTCTAAAGTGACACGATCGCTTTTGTTACAAAAATAAACATGAGAGAACGTGAGATTACCTCTGTATCATGGCAACGGGAATACGTCACACGACAGACTGCTTGAACTCCACCCTCTCGTGAAGCTTCCCGGAAGTGATGATTTATAGTTAAAAAGTAATTAAATATTGATATTTCTTCGCACCGAAAGTGATCATATCGCTTTAAAAGACATTCATTTAACAGTTTGTGCTTGTTTGAGTTTCATAACAGAAATCTCCATTCACTTGCATTTTAAGGACCTACAGAGCCGTGATATTATTCTAATTTTCTTGAAATGTTTCCTGGTGAAGAAATAAAGTCATGCACTCTTGGTATATAATGAGGGTGAGTAAATGATGAGAGCATTTTCATTGTTGGGTGAACTGTCCCTTTAAATTTCCACACTGTTATGCGACATCTTCATTAACAATATGTTTGTTTTTAAGGAGAATCAGGTGGATGAAGAAGAGAAATGATACACCAGACTCTCAGGTGAGATTACAAAAATACCTCCATGTTATATAAAAGTTATCATTCTGTTGGTCTTAGTTACATTTCTTTTTAGGTAGGCATACTTAAAATCCTAAGAAAATGTAAGTGGGGATATGCCATATGCTTGCGTATGTGCTATACTACTTTAGTAATAGACATTATGCCACACATGCCATTGAAAGTGCTAAACTTGTGTTGAATTGGAAACATTCCTTTAAAAATGCTAACCCCAATAATAAAACACACATATTCTTTTATCTTTCACAATGAAGATTGATCATCCCAGCCCCTGTCATAAAACATATGATGTTGAACTGAATGATTTAGTGTATGAGGTAGGTGTCGAAGTCCCAGCTTTCATCACCCATAAAAGATTAGGGAGCCTGTATTGCAATAATGAAGCATGATGCACACTTCCAGTAAAGTATACATGAATACATATAGCCTGGTGCTCAGAATGGGCCTGCACACACTGTCTAGTTGTTATTGAAGTGCTGCAAAAATGGCCTACTTTTGTGAGAAATAAGTCATTGTGCTGTGTTCATAATAAGTCTATAATCAGCATTTGGATGCATGCAAATTCCAATTTAGTTATTACTTAATTAAGTTGCTCTTTTTCTTTCCTTCTAGAATGCTGACCCTGATGAGGATGTATATCAGAATATATAGGTGATTATTCAGCTGATAATTAAACCAAAATGCATGAAATTCCATGTAAACCCTGGTAATGATTCTATTGCTATGACAAAGATTTTATACACCGATCAGCCACAGCATTAAAAGCACCTGTCTAATATTGTGTAGGGCCCCCTCGTGCCGCCAAAACAGCACCAACCTACATCACAGAATATGGCTGATTTTCAGGGAGGAGCTCTGGATGATTGACACGACATTGTGTTGAAATGTTTTGATTTGGAATTGTCATTTTGTTATTTTGTTTCTGTGAGCATTAATGAAATTATTTAAAGTAGCATCAACTCCAGAGTTCCAAAAGTACATCAGTACAGAAACATTTAGTGCTTTTGTCTACGGATTTGTGAAATTTCTCTGCATTTGAAAATTATTGCATTAAGATTCATATTTTGAACACATTAAAGGAATAGTTTGCTCAAAAATGACAATTCTGTCATCATTTAATCACTTACATTGTTCCAAACCAGATTTACTTTTTTCTTTTCTGAAACACAAAGGGAGATATTAGCCAGAACATTAGCCAATGTCACTATTGTCTTTCATTTCATTTTCTATCCATACTATGAAAGTGAATAGAGACTGTGATATCAAAGGTAGTTCATTCTCAAACAGTTATTTCAACTGGTCACACCATAATATCTTAACATCATAATATGAACCACAATCTTATGAGAAGTGTTGAGCAATATTCTAATAGCCCTTCTGCACATGCACCACTGCACCAAACCGGACAATTCAGTCACATTATCACATCATGAAACTAAGTCACTTTGGTCCACAAATGAGCTGCATTCAGAGCTACTAGATTAATGAAGGTAAACTGCTTTTTATAACTTACTAACGTCCTGTTTTACCATTTTGTTTGGTTCAACATTCACATCTGTGAGAGAACATGATCTCTGATGATCTCTGCTTTTTAAAAGATTGATTTCCTCTTTGTCCTGGGTGTGAAGTTACCTGTCAATGTCTCTTCACCTCTGATGAGGGTCACATGATCACACAGTCATCTCTGCAGTGTCAAAGTTTAAAAAGTTTTCACTACAGAGGAATTGAGCACAGAGAGTGAAAAATACTAATAATACAGAGAAAAGAGATAGAGGTGTCACATTTGAGAACAAGCTCACTGACTAAATATAGAGGAAATAATTGGATATGGAGCCTTGAGCAGAAATACTGTATCGATCATATGATTTTGTGTACAGGGCAGCTGCCCTGTATGTGTTTGTGTTGTATGTCTTTTGCTTTAAGTTAAGTATTAAATTATTATGTATATTGTCAAGCCGGTTCTTACCTCTTCCTTTCATTTTTACCCTGCTACATTGGTGCTGAAACCCGGGAAGGAGATGGTAGAGTCCTCGCCACTTTTTTGGAAGCCTTCCCTAAAGGGGCAAATTTGGTATCAAAAGAGGTCAAAACTAATCTACCTTACAAGTAAAAAAAGTGAATAATATACTTAAAAACTGAGTGGGTTTTATTGTATTAACACAGATCATGTATTTGGCGACCACTACATACATTGCAGCTGGGCCTTCCTGCATGACAGAGTCAAAATACCCTTAAATGTGGTGCAAACACCTAGGGGCTTCGAATGCTAATTCGGTAAGCCCTCATGAACAACATATTGACGTTTTTTTGATTGGTGCAGGGCAAGTACTTGACAATAATCATGAAAAATAACTGTCACTTCTCATAGAAAAGTCTGCTAATTTTGCACTTAATCAACTCATTCAGACTTCAAAATTTTCACATTGACTAGGGGACCCCTGAGAAGATATAGATTTCAAATTGGGGTCATTCGGAGGTTTCAGAGTGGTTTCCAAAATCAGAGTATAGAAATGAATGGTATACATTGCACATGAACTAAGGCCTGGGATGCAGAAAATTATCATTTTTTTTCAATAGATCTCCCTGCCTGCCATAGGAATCAATGAGACAGCCTGTCCTATAGGCCCGTGTGCACCATTACATTCATCAGAGGCTTTAATGCTTGGAGTGTTGGTGGCGTAGTGGGCTAAAGCACATAACTGGTAATCAGAAGGTTGTCGGTTCAATCCCCATTGTGTCCTTGAGCAAGGCACTTAACTCCAGGTTCCTCAGGGGGTTTGTCCCTGTAATAAGGGCTCTGTAAGTCACTTTGGATAAAAGCATCTGCCAAATGCATAAATGTAAATGTAATACTTAGCAAGCACCCATGGCTTCCAAATTCTAGGACATGATTTTTGGGGTCCCTGACTGTCGAGGATCTTGTGTTCAAATTCCCACGACCTTTTACCCCTCTTTTCTAGATGTCCCACTCGCCATGTATACCAATGTATTTTTCGGACTTGGTAATTTGTATCAAAAGAGGTCAAAGGATCACGAAACTCTGGACTCTGTCTGAGGACACCCCCATGAGAGACATATTTTGATTTTGAGACTTTTGGAGCTTTGTGAGCAACGTCCACAAAACCAATATAGAAATGAATGGAATATTTTGCATTTAGGATACGCCCACTTATCACACCCAGAGGTCCCAGAGACTTCAAATTCGGCAGGGTGGCTCCCCCAAGGGGCCCTCGATAAGATACTTAGAGGGCAAACGATTCCGGTGACTTTTTGGTTGATGGTCAAAAATTGCATTTAAATGGCACTTGGTGGGCACAGTGGGCCTTGTTCTCCTTTCTACAAAAAAATGCCAAGTGCCACAAAGGTCTGTAAAAGCAATCAGGGTGTCGTTGTGATGCTGCCCGGTACCAATCATGGTGATGTATGGCATCAGGGGTACTCTGGGGCCATAGTAATGTAAAAGCTCTTTTTACTTGGTAAGTAAATACTTGGTCTGTGGACAAGAGTAAGACCACTGAGGAAGAATACTAGGTAAGTGAGCACAATACTGTGTCTGTAGATGTGAGGAAGACTACAGAGGACGAATATTAGGTAAGTGGGTACTATATAGGATTCGTTGAAATGTATACGGAAAAGGGACACAATACTATCCCTGTGGATGCTTAATAGGAGATCTATGTCCCCATGGACTATACATGGTAAGGGGGATGGCACCGGAGTGCCTGGGATAGAGCGCAAAGCCCCCTACAGTCATCCATACAGAGAGTTTGGGCCCTGACGACCTGAGGTAAGATGGAAATGTCCAGTTCGTCACATAGCTACTAGGCAAACAGGTTCCAAAATCGCAATATGATCCATCGCACCAGGTATGCACCCAGTGGCAATGTATTTGAATGGCCGTTTGTACAGAAACCATGTACATGCCCTTACTGAAGGAAAGGCAGCACAGACCCGATGGCACAGCTTTGTGGGTCTTCCCTGCAGGAAGAACACCAGTTAGCGAAAAGATGCCACTTCAAGTCTTACAGCTGCCTCGTATAGCATGCCTATATATATATATATATACATATAGCCAAGTGGTTTATAAAGCCATTATATTTTTTTGTATTACACAAAAATTTGGTGTGCCCCCTTTATGAAATCCTCATTCTGTGTTGTGAGATTTCTCTCTGGCATGCAGTGCGCATGCGTGAGTGGAGTAGTTAACACTGTGAGATCTTCGGGTTAAAAAGTGGTAAAAATCAACTTTTGGCTAAATTTACATTTTGTATTGTAAAGATGCGCTATTTAGTTCATGTGTTAGTCAAAAATAAGATGTTTGATATATAATTTGACTGGATGCACGGAGTTCGCATGTGTAATGATTGGACAGGGTGGTAAATCTAAAAGGGGTTAGGTATGAGAAATTTAGGAATAATAAATATAAAGTGCTTGAAGTAATGTTTGTTCAATGTGTCATGCATTTCTGTGTTAACGCTGTGGTTTACCAAAAGTGCTCAGTTAACCTGCTTTAAATTTTTATTTGAGATCTTATATGTGTAATGTGAAGTCAAGCTAAATGTGGCTAAGCTAATATGAGTTTATATTTCTTTTCCGTGTGCTTTCATGTATTGGCACTGCCGTATTTCGTAGATAGGATTTAATTTTATTTCTCTGTGTTGTTTTGTAACTGGTATTCTAATTTTATTAATTTTTATACTTTATACTGGTATTGTTATTCAGTTTCGTTAAGTTTCAAGAAAGATACAAGAATATTTTGTTTAATGTAATTCATTTTTTATTAGAGCTTCTTTAAAACAGTAGTGAGTAAATAAACCCCAAGGAAAGGATTGTGTGTTTCGGTGTATGTACACACACACACACACACACACACACACACACACACACACACACGCAAAACAGGGATTCCATCAACTCTTCAACATCAGAGTCCTCAGTGAAAGGGAAGGAACAAAAGGAAGAAGTTGGGGGGGGGGGGATGTTAATGTGATACTTTGTTGTCATGACAAATGAAAAGTTGACAATGTTTGATTTAAATGAAAAGTTGTTTGTAAAATAAAGGTTATGACATAAAGGATATTATATTTTGTGTATGTATATTTATTGCACTTACTGTACCCTATAACTACACAGAACAATGGGGCCCAAACAAGCACCACTTTAAATTACAGCCCGCAGATGTTTTACTTACTCTGTAACTATGTGAAACAAGGGGGTAACAAGCACCACTTTAAATTTTTCACTTTCATAAGGTAAGTAGCCTACATTGAAAATTCTAAATAAAATCCTAGCAGAAACTCATGAACTCATTTTCTTATATTTCAAGTTTTGTTGTAATTTCCATCATGTATCCTGCAATAATATAATATAAATAAAAATACCTCAGCCAAAATATACATATATATATATATAATACCTATGTATTATTACAAAAAGTTATGCTGTTTATTGCGGGATGTAATCTAAAGCATTACCAAATATTTTGGTTACAGTTGTATGTTAAGGAAAAACATACTTCACGGAAATATGCTGACGAGAGCATGGCCAATATGTGGTCCTTTTGAACAAACATTTTGTGTGCTCTTGCGCTTCTTTGACAAGAGGGCAATAGATTGTTTTAGGCGTGACCATGAAACCGCTGCTGTGTCCAAAACCTTTCAGAAGCTGTATA